>JAWQFJ010000804.1:47045-59231 GCA_034096865.1 Theodoxus fluviatilis | reverse complement strand
CCCTGTGTCATGGCACTGGAGACACACGCCCTGTGTCATGGCACTGGAGACACACGCCCTCTGTCATGGCACTGGAGACACACGCCCTTTGTCATGGCACTGGAGACACACGCCCTGTATCATGGCACTGGAGACACACGCCCTGTGTCATGGCACTGGAGACACACGCCCTGTGTCATGGCACTGGAGACACACGCCCTGTGTCATGGCACTGGAGACACACGCCCTTTGTCATGGCACTGGAGACACACGCCCTGTGTCATGGCACTGGAGACACACGCCCTGTGTCATGGCACTGGAGACACACGCCCTGTGTCATGGCACTGGAGACACACGCCCTGTGTCATGGCACTGGAGACACACGCCCTTTGTCATGGCACTGGAGACACACGCCCTGTGTCATGGCACTGGAGACACACGCCCTTTGTCATGGCACTGGAGACACACGCCCTGTGTCATGGCACTGGAGACACACGCCCTTTGTCATGGCACTGGAGACACACGCCCTGTGTCATGGCACTGGAGACACACGCCCTTTGTCATGGCACTGGAGACACACGCCCTGTGTCATGGCACTGGAGACACACGCCCTGTGTCATGGCACTGGAGACACACGCCCTGTGTCATGGCACTGGAGACACACGCCCTGTGTCATGGCACTGGAGACACACGCCCTGTGTCATGGCACTGGAGACACACGCCCTGTGTCATGGCACTGGAGACACACGCTCTGTGTCATGGCACTGGAGACACACGCCCTGTGTCATGGCACTGGAGACACACGCCCTGTGTCATGGCACTGGAGACACACGCCCTGTGTCATGGCACTGGAGACACACGCCCTGTGTCATGGCACTGGAGACACACGCCCTTTGTCATGGCACTGGAGACACACGCCCTTTGTCATGGCACTGGAGACACACGCCCTGTGTCATGGCACTGAAGACACACGCCCTTTGTCATGGCACTGGAGACACACGCCCTGTGTCATGGCACTGGAGACACACGCCCTGTGTCATGGCACTGGAGACACACGCCCTGTCGCATGGCACTGGAGACACACGCCCTGTGTCATGGCACTGGAGACACACGCCCTGTGTCATGGCACTGGAGACACACGCCCTTTGTCATGGCACTGGAGTCACACGCCCTGTGTCATGGCACTGGAGACACACGCCCTGTGTCATGGCACTGGAGACACACGCCCTGTGTCATGGCACTGGAGACACACGCCCTGTGTCATGGCACTGGAGACACACGCCCTGTCGCATGGCACTGGAGACACACGCCCTTTGTCATGGCACTGGAGACACTCGCCCTGTGTCATGGCACTGGAGACACACGCCCTGTGTCATGGCACTGGAGACACAAACCCTGTGTCATGGCACTGGAGACACACGCCCTGTGTCATGGCACTGGAGACACACGCCCTGTGTCATGGCACTGGAGACACACGCCCTGTGTCATGGCACTGGAGACACACGCCCTGTGTCATGGCACTGGAGACACACGCCCTGTGTCATGGCACTGGAGACACACGCCCTGTGTCATGGCACTGGAGACACACGCCCTGTGTCATGGCACTGGAGACACACGCCCTGTGTCATGGCACTGGAGACACACGCCCTGTGTCATGGCACTGGAGACACACGCCCTGTGTCATGACACTGGAGACACACGCCCTGTGTCATGGCACTGGCAAAGCCCAGTAGCCAGGGGTGCCAGCTGATGAGGAGGGCAACACGTGGCTCTGTCTGTGTGTTGCATTTGATTGTGCGTTCTACTGTATTCATCAGACTTTGCAGTTAAGATGAAGTCACCTGTAACCTGGGGAGTAGATGGAATAAACGACCCAACGATCTTGCAGATAACGACCACTGTATCAATTGTCACTCAATCACAGTCGTCTAATACAGTATTTATTTGAATACTAGTTTGCTTGTTCGCTCCTTCGCTCGCCATCTATCCATGCAATCATCATCCATCCATCAATCCATCCATCCATCCATCCATCATCCATCCATCAATCCATCCATCCATCCATCCGTCTCGCATCCATGCATTTATCCATCTGTCTTCCATTCATCCAGTCATCATCTACTCATCCAACCATCCATTCTTTCATTCTCTCATTCTGTCATTCATTCATCAATCATTCATTCATATATTCAATCATTTATCTATTCTATCATTCACTCCTTCATTCACGTATGCAAGTGGGCTGTCTTGGTCTGTGTCGGGAAATACTCCACCGACAGACGGAGTTACTGGGCCGATGCCTATTTCCACTCAGACAGCAATTAGCTGTTACCCTGTCAGTAATGGCAGCCCTGTCATTACGTACCTGTAGAACTGTCATCTTTTTTGCCTCTGTCAACACGACTTGGCCTCCTGTGATTGCCCAGCTGGGGTCACGCTAGATGCCTTCAGCCTTTTTTCTCGGGTTTCTTTCTCCAGGACAATAGAAAGACCAACTTTTGTTCACACACATGAGACAATGGTCTCGGCACTGTATATTGAAAACCTTATTCACACAGAAGCTGGCTAGAAATGTTTCAGAAAGCCATGGAAAATCTGTTCTCCATCGACGCGAGCGCAATTATTACGGGCGATTCCAATGTTGATGGTTCGAAATATAGCCACGCAAGCGACTCCTTCAGCATGACATGCTCAGACTTGTCCAGCCTCTCCACAGTCTTCCCGCCATTTAAAAAGGCTTTGCATTGCTGAGATTTGATACTAGTATTCATTCATTTACTTTATTTACAGAGTAACTATTTCTGACCATACTTCTGCTGGTTTGGTCTGCAACTTTCTGAAACAATGCATTTTCCTGGTGCGATCTATTTCTCGTGCGGCTTCTTTCTCCAATGAAAGGCTGCTCAATGAGAACTGTGTCGCTGCCCTTCATTAAGAGCGTACTCACATTCTTTGATGATGAATGGGCACGGTGATTCATGGAAACGGGTAGGCTGCGATTTACGCTGTGAGAAAATGGGGTTCTGCGTACTTAGCGCTGCTTGACACACATGTACTTGGTGGTCTGACATTTCCGCTAGGATTAGACTGGGAAAACCGAGATTCCAGTCTTTGGGACAGCTGTGAAGGTTATCCAACGGATGCCAGGAGGACAGGAAGCTTCCAGAAAAGCGAAACGACTGACGGTCTTCAGAGGAAGAGCCCCCGTCTACAAGTCTACCAGATTAACTTGACGAAAACGTGTGATGATGATGACGACGACGACGACGACGACGAAGGAAGAAGAAGAAGAAGAAGAAGAAGAAGAAGAAGAAGAAGAAGAAGAAGAAGAAGAAGAAGAAGAAGAAGAAGAAGAAGAAGAAGAAGAAGAAGAAGAAGAAGAAGAAGAAGAAGAAGAAGAAGAAGAAGAGAAGGAAGAAGAAGGAAGAAGGAAGAAGATGAAGGAAGAATAAGAAGAAGTGAAGAAGACAAGAAGAAGAAGAAGAAGAAGAAGATAGAGAAGAAGAAGAAGAATGAAGACAGAAGAAGAAGAAGAAGAAAGAAGAAGAAGAAAGAAGAAGAAGAAGAGAAGAAGAAGAAGAAGAAAGAAGAAGAAGAAGAAGAAGAAGAAGAAGAAGAAAGAAGAAGAAGAGAAGAGAGAAGAAGAAGAAGAGAGAAGAAGAAGAAGAAGAAGAAGAAGAAGAAGAAGAAGAAGAAGAAGAAGAAGAAGAAGAAGAAGAGAAGAAGAGAAGAAGAGAGAAGAAGAAGAAGAAGAAAGAGAAGAAGAAGAAGAAGAAGAAGAAGAAGAAGAAGAAAGAAGAAGAAGAAGAAGAAGAAAGAAGAAGAAGAAGAAGAAGAAGAAGAAGAAGAAGAAGAGAAGAAGAAGAAGAAGAAGAAGAAGAAGAAGAAGAAGAAGAAGAAGAAGAAGAAGAAGAAGAAGAAGAAGAAGAAGAAGAAGAAGAAGAAGAAGAAGAAGAAGAAGAAGAAGAAGAAGAAGAAGAAGAAGAAGAAGAAGAAGAAGAAGAAGAAGAAGAAGAAGAAGAAGAAGATGATGATGATGATGATGATGATGATGATGATGATGATGATGATGATGATGGCTGGTTTCTTAGGTCCAAAGATCGCTGGGAAGGAAATCTCTGGCGACATGCCCTCTGGTGACTGTGTAAGCCAATCTTTGAGCGACACACTCTGGCACACATAGGGCAGGGGAATCTCTGGATATGGGGCTCTGGGCAGCCGATGTTTTCCTCCTTTTGCGCTTGTCTTCTACGACCTCTCTTGTACCTGTTTCGAAGGCCTCAGCGCCTCACTTTGACAATGCCCTCCAGCTGTCCCTGCATTTGGCAATGCTTTCCCGGTCTTCCTCTGGGATACCAGCCGCACTGAACTAGCGCTTCAGTTGATCATTGAAGCGCTTTTGTGGGGCTCCTCTGTCACCTTTGCACAAGCATAGTTCTCCATAAAATACATTATAGAATATCGCATTGAAATGGCTAGATTTGTATAGTTTAGCATTCTCTTGAAAACCCCGAATGTTCTGCTGCTCTTGTTGAGTAGCCATGCACTTTGAGAGGTGTTGAATCTGTGCAGATTGTAAAGATGAATTGACGGGGGAAATGGTTCTCTAGAACTTAGTGTAGATGCAGTGTTAGAAAAGCTTCAAAATGCTGCGATAGCTGCATCTCTTTGATTTTGGAGAAAACACATGTTGCCCGAATCGGCTTGATGTCTTCCGCAGTTTGATTCTCAAGATGCCTCCCCGTGGCAGGTAAGCGCTGCTTGGGGCCGGCTGTGCGAGTGCAACTGGAGCAGGCCCCGAAAGCACAAAGACCACAGTAATTCAGCTGAGGGAGGCATCGGTGCAGCACAGGGTGTGTGCCTTTCCTCAGAACGGGTCGAGAACAATACTACTTTGGGTTTCAAAAACGCCAGCTGCATTGGTCACAAGATACAACACTAGCCGCTAGACACCCTTCATCTCTGCTGGAGCCTGTGGCTACGTAGCTTTTTAGTCTGCTCTAATTGTTCGGCCACGAGCAGCTCCAAGCAACATGCTGTGTCATTGGAGGATGCATGTGTGATGTCATCTTGCCGGCCATCAAGGTTAATCTGATCTTTGAACAAAGTGGTATGCCTGGCCCACATAGTCTTAGCAGTGCTTGTATTTTAAAAAGTGAAGTTATTAGTTCAATACAGTGATCAATCACCCATACTTGGTCTCAGTTCCCGAGAAATGTCAGTATCTGATCACTTAGCCACTTATGCAATTTTTACTGGCACCTTCTGCTATTTACAGAAAGAGACAGGATCTTGGCAGCCATGTACTAGCATCGTTTCCACTCCCTAGGGAGCACTCCAAACTAATGCTGGCTGAAGAGCACATCAATAGTTAGTCGCACTCTATGTGCTTTCAAGGTTCTCTCAGACGCCCCACTCGTGACTGCCCCTGGAGACGCAGAGTTGGTGGGTCACATCTCCAAAACCACAGGCCTGACAGAAATCGTCCGTGAGGACATATGGACTTGAACCTTTATTGAGACCAGTCGCCCGTTGCATGTAAAGCCCTGCCTTAATAGCCCGAACGGTTGCACGGCGACAGGCCCGTGCAGCTGTCGCCCGTGCCACTCGTGCGGCGAGAACTGGGCTCGCCCTCAACTGCCCGTGCTCCGTGCGCGCCGAATGCCCCGACAGCTAGCTCGCTCTCTGTCTGCGAGAAGGTGTCTGGCAAAAAATTGCTTGCAGCACATGTTATGGGAGCTCGCTCCTCATTGGCTGAGAAACCGAATCTTCTTCTTCGGAGGAGGTTTTGTTGGCTTCTCGCGACTGTTTCCACAATTAAAATGGCGGATATAATCTACGGTTCGACCAGAATACGCTGTATCTGTTGATACTCAAAACCCATCCAAAGAAAATATAAGCCATGAACAGCATTAATTTATCACAGCTGTATGTTGATTGCATCGTTAGGTTGTGAAAGCGCTCACATTTTACAACTGGAATGGAGGTCGACTCGCCCTCTGTGTGGACCAGCCGAAGGCAGGTTCAAGGACAACAATCACAATGTATTTATAATCTTTCCTGGTGTCGGTGAGGTCCGCGCGTCAGCTAGGCCTATAAATAGAAGTGCGCGAAGCTTGGCTGGGCTCGTATCAACAAGACTGAGTAATTTAGTCAAGAAAACAGCAAATTTACAACGCATACTTCAATTTCAATGCAAAATTCGATGTAACACACAGCAAAAGAAGGTAATCGAAATACAGCCAAGGTTAGACTCGACTACGCTCCACAGTCAGAGGAAATCTGTTGTACGCGTGAACTCTCAACTCTCTCGCTGACGCTGTGCGTTCGCCTCGATCTATTAAAATAACAACAACGCCCGGTTGGCGACGACAATGAAGACTGGGGGACTGCGTGAGAAGGGGGGAGCGGTTTGACAACTTGGTTTGGCCGATAAATCGCTATATAAACCATACTTTTACAATAAGAATGAGTACTCGCATTGGCGACGACTGCTATATAGAGTATAGTTTCGACCAGAAGGATTTCGACCAGAATCAAAGATAAGAATAAGAATATACATGTATGCATCTATGATCCTCTTTGCATCAGATGTTGTATAGAAAATAATAGCTCACACACATCGGTTTATGTGATACTAGACAGCAATCTGAGAGCACAGACCCTCACTAAGTACGCCACAGTTTCTCTTCCGTGACCTCCATGACAACAATCTGAGTCGTCACCTCCGTCAAGTTCGCAGACACCATCCGAACGACAAGCAATTAAGTTAGGCCTTATAACTTAATAGCCCGACTGTCAGTTGGGCGAACCGGCGTTTGGAGTCAGACGGCACGCTCTATTAAGAACGAACGCAGTTTCGGCGAGAACCCCAAACGCCCGTTCGTCCGTCTGACAGAGCAAAAGGAGGGAGATCACAGACTGATTTATTGCATCTTTTCATGGACGAATAAAGGTTAGCCTAAAGTAATGCACTTAAGCTAAAGAGGTTCTAATAGTGAGCTCCTCTCTGAGAATTACTAGGTAGTGGATGAACATCTCGTCGTCTATAGTTTATTGTCGGATCTGCCATCTCTATCAAATGTGTGTATCCTTTCTGGCCATTGCTCAGTGAGTGCCATGTGACATACCAGTTCTTAAGTTGTGAGGACATACGAGAAGAGACAGGTGAGAGAACCGTATTTTTATCGGTCAACAGGCTTATGTTTGCGGGGAAAATGTACATTGTGTTGGGAAAATGTGAAAATCCGAGCAGCGTGCAACTGACATGTGCACTCTTTGATCAGCTTGTCAAGATAGGTTCAAATTCGTCTTGTTGTTCTTGTTGTTGTTCTTCTTGTTGTTCTTGTTGTTGTTCTTCTTCTTGTTCTTCTTCTTGTTCTTCTTCTTGTTCTTCTTCTTGTTCTTCTTCTTCTTGTTCTTCTTCTTGTTCTTCTTCTTGTTCTTCTTCTTGTTCTTCTTCTTGTTCTTCTTCTTGTTCTTCTTCTTGTTCTTCTTCTTGTTCTTCTTCTTGTTCTTCTTCTTGTTGTTGTTCTTCTTCTTCTTCTTGTTCTTCTTCTTCTTCTTCTTCTTCTTCTTCTTCTTCTTCTTGTTCTTCTTCTCTTCTCTTCTCTCTTCTTTCTTTCTTCTTCTTCTTCTTCTTCTTCTTCTTGCTTCTTCTTCTTCCTTCTTCCCTTTTCTTCTCTCTTCTTCTTCTTCTTCTTCTTCTTCTTCTTCTTCTTCTTCTTCTTCTTCTTCTTCTTCTTCCTTCTTCTTCTTCGTCGTCGTCGTCGTCGTCGTCGTCGTCATCTATGTTGATAGAGTCAGGGAGTTACCCTGGTAGAGGAAGCCCTTGATCAGGGAATTCAGGAACCCCACATTTACTCCCCTGATGGGTGTGTATGTGTGTGCATGGGACGTTATCTCTGGAGCCCAGAATTGGTCAGGGATGACATTGATGCTCCCAGACACGGGGTCAGCATGGGCTTGGCATTTACATTGGCGCCATCGCTCCATCTTATTTGTAGAGAAGGGTGAGGCTGAGGAAAGGAGGGTGAACTGGTGGTGGGAGTAGAGAAAAGGATAGAGGGTGTGGAGGAGAGGGATGGAGTGTGGGGATAGGTTAGGGCAAAGTTGGTAGGGGAAGAAGGGGAGGGAAGGGGGTGGGGTGGGAGCTGGAGAAGGGGCGAGGTGAATTTGGAATGGTGGGTGGGTGGGCAGGAGGCTGTTGTGCTCTGATTAGATGAGGGAATGCAGATTGGGGAAGTGGCCGTCCCACCTCCTTCTGTGCTCTATCATCAGCTTCCAGCAGGCTGGGGGCAGTATATTGCCCATAAACGTCATTCCCGCACTGGGACTTAGAGCTGGTGCTTCGTTTCCATCAAAAGCGGTGTTGTAGCAGTGACCTCTAGAACATCATGAAAATGCCGCTTTTTGTGGGTGCATTTTCAGATAATCATGTTTCAGACATGAAGACGTGCAAATTTCACATGAAAAGTGCAAATCTTGGCATGGCCGCTACATGTGCATTTAGCCAGATTGGGATAACGGTTTGATGCAACGGTGATCGCGAAAAGATTTCTGTATATATGTTTCTCGTTGTCTACGCTCAAGACACGAAGCTTCCCAGGGGCCGACATTGGGAGCGACCACGAGCTTGTTCTAATGACCTTCAAGCTACACCTGAAGAAAGCCAACAAACTGGGCCCCACAAGAATCAAATTCGACCTCGAAAGACTGAAAGATCCAGAGGTAGCAGAAGCCTTCCAAGCAACGATTGGAGGGAAATTGCAGTGCTTACCATTCTGGACGCTGTCGACACAGACATAGACACGTTGATTGACACCTTCAAAACAGCGGTGACTGAAACGGCCAGTGAGATCCTTGGCAAACATCGCTCAGTCAAAAAGCCCTGCGTCACAGCCGAAGTACTCGATCTTTGCGACAAATGGAGAGACCTGAAGAAGAAAAAGAACGACACAGAAGGCGCAAAGCAGTACAAAGCAGTCAACCAATAAATCAAGAAAAGCATGAAAAAGGCCAAGGAGAACTGGATTGAAGAACAGTGCCAGGACATTGATGATAGCCTGAAGAACAACAACAGCAAAAAGCCTACCAGCTGGTGAAAGATCTGACCAGCACAAAGCAAGGGCGAACCACCACAATACAAGACAAAGACGGAAAGTGTCTGACGGAGGAACAAGATATCTTAAAGAGGTGGACAGAATACTGCTCAGAACTCTACAACTACAGAACCACGGGAGACCCAGAGGTACCGAATGTCCCTCCAGCAACCAACAACGACGACCACCCCATCCTTCGTGTAGAAGTGGAAGCAGCAATGAAATCGCTGAAGAAGCAGCAGGAATGGACAACATCCCAGGAGAGCTGGTACAGGCAGGGGGGGAAGAGATGATCAGTGCTTTACTGACCATCTGCAACAAGATCTGGCAGACGGGGGAGTGGCCCACACCGTGGACGCAGTCCCTCATCATCACCCTCCCAAAGAAAGGCAACTTACAGCTATGCCAGAACTACAGAACTATCAGCCTCATCAGCCACCCGAGCAAAGTCATGCTGAAGATCTTACTGAACAGATTGAAGCCACAAGCAGAGAAGATCATCGCTGAAGAACAGGCAGGCTTCAGACAAGGGCGCAGTACAACGGAGCAGATCTTCAACCTCAGGATACTGTGCGAGAGGTACCTACAACACCAACAGGACCTCTACCACGTCTTCGTGGACTTTAAGAAGGCTTTCGACAGGGTATGGCATGCAGCACTGTGGGCTACCATGAGGCTGTACAACATCAACGCCAACCTGATCAGAGTCATAGAACACCTGTATGACAATGCCACAAGTGCCGTATACTTCAACAGCAGCATTGGGGACTGGTTCAGAACCACAGTCGGAGTGAGACAAGGCTGTTTGCTCTCTCCCACCCTCTTCAACATCTTCCTGGAAAGAATAATGACTGACGCCCTAAAAGACCACGAGGGGACAGTCAGCATTGGCGGCAGAACAATCACAAACTTACGTTTTGCTGACGACATAGATGGCCTGGCCGGAAGTGAAAAGGAGCTGGAGAACTTAGTGGAGCGCTTAGACACAACCTCCACAAATTTGGCATGCAGATCAGTGCAGAGAAGACCAAACTGATGACCAACAACACCAACGGCATCAGCACTGACATCAAGGTCTGTGGCGAGAAACTGGAAACCGTCAACAGCTTCAAATACCTGGGAGCAATTGTCACAGATGCAGGATCCAAACCTGAAATACTCGCCAGAATTGCTCAGACCACAGCAGCACTCACAAAACTCAAGACCATCTGGAAGGACAGGAACATAGCCCTCAGCTCAAAGATCAGACTGATGCGCGCCCTGGTCATGTCCATATTTTTGTATGCCTGTGAGTCATGGACACTAACAGCTGACTTGGAGAGAAGGATACAGGCCATGGAAATGAGATGCTTTCGACGACTCCTCGGCATCTCCTACAAGGACCGCATCACAAACGAGGAAGTCCGAAACAGAATCAGGCAAGCCATCGGGCCCCATGAAGAACTACTGACCACTGTGAAAAGACGCAAACTAAAGTGGTATGGGCACGTCTCACGATCGTCAGGGCTTGCCAAGACTGTGTTACAAGGCACAGTAAAAGGAGGGAGGAGGAGAGGCAGACAAAGGAAAAGATGGGAGGACAACGTCTCAGAGTGGACAGGGATGAGGCTCAGCGAAGCCTTGAGACAGTCCGAGAGGCGAGAGGAATGGAGAGAACTGGTTGCCAGATCATCTGTGGTGCCCCAACCGTCGTCCAGACTACGGGACAAGTGAAGTGAAATGAAGTGACGCTCTGTTTCTTAATCTCACTTTGCAGGAACAGTAATGGGTATTTTGTGAACGAATGTTCACTGCAGCATGTTCACCCGCGGTCAGGTTCCTTGCTCCAAATGAGCCAGTTTAGATGCGGTTGGTGTTAAGGACCTATGACCAGGAGGAAAAAGGATGCAGTTAGAGCACTCTTTAGTGGGTGTTGAGTGCAACCTAAATGCAGACACCACAGCCTCTCTATGGCAACGCGAAAAAAGTCTGCGATTGATAGGAAAGTGTATAGAGACATACTCATTCGATTCCGTTGGGCAGTAAGTCAGTTGTCCACCCACGTGAAACGATACTTACTCGAGACCAACTATGATGACTTGTATCTGCTCTCAATGCAAAGAAGAGGATGATTGTGAGAAACACTTTGTGTTGAAATGTTGATCGTAGGTAAGAATACCTCTTTAGTCATACTATCTTCACAGAACAAGAGCATCAACATACGGCAGGGGCCGCTTGATGCCCCACTTATCAACCAGAATATGTAAATGAAAGTGCTTTGAGTATATGCAGATACATGTGCAAGAAACTATAAAAACGTAGGAAGTCACTGAGGCTAGGATATTGAGTTTCCATGAAAACAGTATAATGTAATGCAATATGTTGTAACTTAATGACTTGTCATTGACATGTATTTTATTGTAATGTTATTTGTGAAAAATGGGAATCATTTTATCTTTATGTGGATCTCTTGTGAAGGGCCAGATACCTAACCATAAAGGTTTTGTATCGTGTCGTATCTCAACGCCCACAGGGCAGCTTTTCGTGGTCTGGAAAGGGAAAGTCGTGCGCTGTTGTTTCTGTAGTTTTACAAAAGCAGAAGGAAGGCAAGGACTACGTCACTGTTGCTTGTTGTAGGGCCACTGGTGTACGAGAGAGAGAGAGAGAGAGAGAGAGAGAGAGAGGCACGGGGAGAGGCACAGAGAGAGAGAGGCACACAGAGAAAAGAGGCACAAGAGAGAGAGAGAGACAGACGTGACGGAAGAGATGCGGAGCGATGAGGAGAGTGAGAGAGAGCAGAGAGGAGAGAGAGGAGGAGGAGGGGGGTGGGAGCGAGAGGGGAGACGGGGGGGGGGGGGAGGAGAGGGGGTGCGGCTCACACCTTTGGCCCCTCTAAAGGGCGGGGCTCGGGGGGGGGCGGGTGGCGGGCTTCTTTGGCTTTTGTTTGTAAGAAAATCATCTTTCAACAGTCGTCGTCAATCGCTGTTCCTCGCAAGCAACCTTTTTAGTCATTAGTGGACTACGCGAAGGAATGGGCAATCACGTGGCGAGTTAGAACATCACTACCCCTACCCCTATCCCGATCCATTCCTCATTCCCCAATTCTACCCTACTTACACTTGCATAC
>JAWQFJ010000804.1:22045-37045 GCA_034096865.1 Theodoxus fluviatilis | reverse complement strand
TACTGACTATTTCAGCCATGAATGCTTAATGAAACTTTCGTACTTTTCCCCACAGAGGACCAATGGGGTCGACAAATCGAGCGAGCCTTCCACATCCACCAAACCATGAGTAACTGTTCCTCAAGGCATGGCTCAATTTGGCTCAACATGGAAGCCACACAAACTCCTCCTTTTTTTCGTACCGCTTTTGTAAAGGGCAAAAGTCAATGGGATATTGCGTGCGGTGTTTGCTTACATGCTTCCATTTGCAACAGCTGTGACAAAAAACCCACCAAGCGTTTTCCCCCCTCACGTGTCCCGCACTTGAAAATAAATCAATGTCCTCTGTAAAACGTCCGCCTTGTCATGGACATTCTCCACTATTGTTGTTCTTGGAGCGATTTCGACTAGAATGATGTGGCCTGATGGAGACAGATGACAGTGAAAGCTGATGGGCCTGAGAGAGAAGAAAGAGAAAGAGTTATAGGCAGGAGAAGCACGCACGCATACTCTCAGAGGAGGATGAGAGCCAGGTTAGCACGAGTGACGCAGGCGTTACTTGCAGTAATCAGCAACACAGAACAGAACATGTTCGGCCTACAAGCAGTTCAAATGTGCGAATAGATGTGGGGTATGTGTTGGATGTGTGTTTTCACGGTACACAGTTCTCCTGGTTGGGGGATTTTGTATGAAAACATTCAAAAGAAGTAAAATTGTTTCTGAGGGAGTTTAAGAAAAAAGTTATTCAAACAATCTCTCTCTCTCTCTCTCTCTCTCTCTCTCTCTCTCTCTCTCTCTCTCTCTCTCTCTCTCTCTCTCTCACACACACACACACACACACACACACACACACACACACACTCTTACCCGACCTACCTATCCTCCAGGCTCTTTTCCCTCTCCCATATTATGATATATACCCGAACGGAACTTGATCTGTCAAATGTAATGTCCTACATTATTCTGTGTGATCTTATGGCCAAGTTTGCATAGTCGCAATCGCCGTAGCACCAAATGCCACGTGACGTTGTAGTACTGAGACCTGGGGCGCGGCATTTACGCGAGGAAAGCCAGCATGTTGCGAGGAATAGGCCGATGGCAACTCGTGTGAACATGGGGAAAGCAGGTGTGGTGGCAATACTTGTTGGCACATGTTGACAGCGGCCTATGCGTTGCCAGGCCTCGAGTCAATGCAAAGCGCATTCTAGTTCACTAGAGACTTCGCCTACCGGCGAAAGTGTCTCTAGCCCAGTTGGCATCACGTGATGGAAGGTTTTCGTCCGAAATATGCAAATAAAGGTCACACGAGAGGCTTGTGGAATAGCCGTTCTGCTCCCTGACATACGCCGTGAAAGTAGTTCTAAGACTATTTTCACACAAAACTCTTAACTTACTTTTTGTAGATGTTTGTGTTTATTCATGTAACAAGGCATTGTGGGACTTCCGCCATGTGACGTCACAAATAAAAGAAGAACGCTCAGCAACTTGAAGCAGTTTGTTTCATTCCTGAAGTGAATGCCTGCACCTCTGTGAACGTTTCTACATGGTGTCAGAAGCGGGATTAGTGCCCATGTTCAAGCAAGTACTATAAACTTTATAATTTTGATTCAAAGTTGAGCCATCGCACGTTGAATACCTTAATCTTTTCGTCCTCCGACACGTGCAAGCTGTGTAGCCTGTAGCAGTGTAGGCGAGGATTACCGAGGCTCAGCGCATTCTGTTCAGTTTATTTCTTCCGTCCTCCGACACATGCAAGCTGTGTAGGCGAGGTGTGGCACAGTGGTTACAATTTTTCTGAAAGCACTGTATGTGGCACAGTGGTACTGATTCCTCCTGATCATCATGGAATGTTTGCGCAAACCAGAACCTCTGTCTGTCCTTTGAAGGCAATGTGGCTGAAAATTGGCGGCATTTTGAATCTGACCGACATATTCATAGCGGCAGCATATGACGACAAGGATGATAGAACCAAGTCGTACATCCTGCTCAATTTGGCTGGCAGAGAGGCAATCGAAAAAGCTAAAACTTTCACTTACGCTGTTGAAGTGAAGAACAACGCTGGTGCTGTCATTCAGGCTGCTGAAAACCGAGAAATTTGGCAGTGTTGAAGAAGAAATTTCAAGAACTTTGCAATCCCCTGACAAATCAAATGTGATCCTTGAAAGATATAAGTTCAACACCAGAGCTTAGGAAGCAACAAAACCTGTCCAGAACTTCATCACGGCATTAAAAATTCTTGCAGAGACATGTGAATATGGAACTCTGAAAGACTCCTTTGATCCGAGACAGAATCGTTTGTGGAGTGACGTCAGAAACCCTGGGGAAACAACTGCTGAAAGAAAGAGATTAGCATTCAACTGGCTATAACCATGTGTAGATCATTATGATCCAACATGAAAATCAAAACACCAAATTACGAAAAATTACACAACAAAACAATTCAAAAGTTTTGTACATGTTCACAAAGAGCATCGGACAGACTTGATGAGCATATCGTGCACAAGTTTTAAAACAATACATAACCAAGTTACTGGCCCTGAAAAATGCAATAAGCTTTTAACAGCTGAACATTAGTTGGCCTAGTATGAGACATAACACGAAATACCACATGAAAAGGCTCATAGCTGATCACAAGTAATCTATCAAAATGTTATGGAGTATGTTATTAATAATACTATGATGACTCCATGACAAAAATGACATGTACACAACAACACCAAAAAATAAAAATAATCAGTTAGCAACAATTACAATCAGTGAACAACAATCTCTGTTGCTGTTGATAGGATTCACACACACTGTTCACTGTATTGCACACTAGTGTCATGCGCAACACTTGCATACAATTTATTGAACAGTATGGGTCGACCCTTAGAACAGCATCACATCATGCATTTACACAGCATATAATGCAAAGTGTATATCTAAAATGTGTGGCTCATGTAATGCATAGAAGAAACACCCCTATACAACATTACGCACTGTGGTCTAGAAACCTGTACAGCTGTACAGGCACACTTTGAGATGGCTTTGTGCAAGCAAACTACAAAATCTGGTGTGCAATTGCCAATCGCTTATCCTGAGCAGTGCAAGGATGGTGTCCTCTGTCAGGGTCCTCATCCACGGTTGGCAGTTCCACAATCTCATTGTCATCGACACCTTGTTTCAAAATGACAAAGTTGTGGAGTACAAATGCAGATATGATGACTTCTGGCATGTACTCCACATCCCTCATGTCCAAATATTTCAGTTTTCTCCATTTGCCTTTGAGGAGACCGATGGCACGTTCTACGTCTACCCGTGTGGATGAGTGTTTTTGGTTGAAGGTTTTCTGGACCGTATCAAGGTGGCCATTGTTTCTGAAGGGCACCATGAGGTACTCTGTGAGAGGATATGCAGAATCTCCTATGATGTGATAAGCAGAAGGCAAACCTTCCGCCGCCAGCTTCTCCCCAAGGGGACTGTTTTTGAAGATCCGAGCATCATGGACACTCCCAGGCCATCCAGTAAAAATATCCAGAAACAGCAACTCCTTGCTGCAGGTCACTGGTGTACCCACAACGGTTGATATAGGCATCTCGGAAAGCACGGCCAGGAATCTCAATACGAGTACCATCTACGGCAGCAATAACGCCAGGAAAATCACATCTGAAACACAAAACACAGAAGAAAAACACAACAATAGTCATTCTTGATACAGTAACAAATACAGAAAAAATATATAATGCATCACTCTTCATTGTTTTCACAAGTGATGCTAATTGTAGACAAGTGTTGCTCAAATCACTTTTTCACCTTTAGTGGATATATATGTCAAATTTAGCGCACATTGTGTGTACCTCAATAATACCTTGACTGTCAGTGTGTGAACCTTTATATTGAAGTGGTTCTAACTGAAGGAGCTCATTTGTTAAAACTTCAAAGGTTTCTGGTTACAATGGATTAATATTAATAATAAAACTACCCACTAGCCCGTTGACAAATTGGTGTTGGACTCGGCCTTACGGCACTCAATCCCATACGCCTCGCCCCGGTGTGTGGATCTTGGGGTTTTCCCTCACACGACCGCTGCGCAACAGTCAAGGCGCATGGCAGAGAGGAGGGAGGGATAATTGTTGGACAATAATACTACTTCGAATCCAGCTGCAAGCCTCTCCATCTCAAGTGTAGTTGAAGGCCATTGTATCCAGTCTTGCTGTCTGTCAACGAGGGCCCCACAGACTGTGGATACCACCCTGTGCAAACACCCCTTGCTGAGACCAAAACGATCTGCCACGCCTCGGTAGGTTTCAGTGTTACCAAGAAACCATAACGTCGACAGCAAGTACTTTTCAGGGGAAACAGTGCAGGTTTTTGGGAGGCTTGGTGCAATCCACTCAAGAAGTTCATGAAAATTGAAAAGAAGAAAAACAATAAGCCTTTTTAAAACTTCATTTTAATAACATTACACAGACGGCAAGCTTCACCAAGCAGTCAATCGACGATTAGAGAAAAGAGAGACACTGACAGAAAAGAGAGACAGACTGACAGAAAAGAGATACAGACTGACAGAAAAGAGAGACAGACTGACAGAAAAGAGAGACAGACAGACTGAGAAACTCATCCATTGATAACTTACCTCAAAGGCGGCGGTGCTCATCCGAAAATGCGAGTGGAACTGCGCATTGCTGTACCTCCAAACAACTTCTTCGACATAATTTTCAATGAATACACCGGGTTGGTGACCTTTCTTTCGGCTCATAGAAAGCTGCAGTGCATACAAGGATATGAACGTTGACGCTGCTGTAGCTTGTAGTACTGCAGTCAAGTCGTCGTCGTCGAAAATTTCCATCAAAGTAATTGCACGAAGTGGTGGTGGCGGCATTTTGTCCGCCATCTTGTTGTCGCTGCCACAAAGCGGAATGATGCAAAGCGATCTATAGGCAGGCCCATAAATCCGCTGTTTCCGCTTTCTTCAAGCAGCTGCTTCTAAGGAACAAAAGGCTGACTCTCCCCAAAGCCATCCAAATGGCGCAGATCCACGAATTATCAGAGAAGAGCAGCAAACAGGTTTCATCACAAGAAGAGGTGAATGCAGTTGACAGCAAGATCAAAGCCCAAACCGCTGAACTCAGGCCGAGTCTCGAAACAGCTGAAAGCAGCACGACAGCAACAGAAACGTTATCATGACAAGTCGGCGAAAAACCAGAGACCACTGAAACCCAATGGGACTGTTCGCATGCAGACTGACAAGGGGTTCCAGAAACTTGCGGTGGTGAAATCAACGCGCGACTCACCAAGGTCATACATGACCATGTCCGACGGAGCAGACTACGTCAGAAACCGCCGGCACCTGATGCCGGTGAACGAGCCCAGACCACAAAAGAACTCTCAGACTCACAATGCACACAGTGAGGTGCAAGACCAGCCTGCCACTGCTGGTCGTCCGCTCACTCGCAGCAGATCGCATACTGCAGTCCGGCCCACGGCTGCAGTTCCTTCCCCATTCCCAGCAACGCCCCAACACAAATCCCCACTGCTGGCCCCACCCCTTGCAACACCTCCCGCTGCTATTGCAAATCGCAGCACTTCCATCTCCAAACCCCCCACCACCCCTGCCGCTGCACCCATGAAATGCAGCACCCAGCTGTTCTCCCCGCCCCCACCTTCCCTGCTGCTGCAGATGACGCATCTCCAGCACCCAGCCAACCCAAGATGTCAAGCCAGGTCCCAGCTGCTCCAGCACCCGTGGTGACGCGCTATGGAAGGGTCGTGAAGCCGAACCCCAAGTACCTTGACACTTGTGACTGTTCCATGGTCACAGAGTGCACCAAGCACACATCGTGTTTTTGTGTATTTTATTTTCTCTTTTCCTTTATGTTTGCATTTTATTGCAGTTTTCTTAGTTGTATTTCATTCGCAGAAAACAAGAGACACCATAATATGACTGTTGGTGGTTGATATCACAACTTTATTTCTTCACAAATACAATTTATCGCTTGAACTTTGCAAAGGGAGGAGAAGATGACAGTTATCAGCAACAAGACGAACACTGATTCTTAAAGTTAAAATGTTGCGAACTGTTTTGTTTTTCTTCTAGTTGTACTCAAGCTGTTCACAAAAAACTAAAAGAGGAAAGATGTAGATGTTTGTGTTTATTCATGCAACAAGATATTGTGGGACTTCCGCCATGTGACGTCACAAATAAAAGAAGAACGCTCAGCAACTTGAAGCAGTTTGTTTCATTCCTGAATGCCTGCACCTCGGTGAACGTTTCTACACTCTTGTTGAGGCAATAAACAAACATTTATTCGATAAAATAAAATGTTTGTGTTGAAATGGAAACAAGTTTTGACATCGTAGTGATTTCTGAAAAAAGGGGAGAGAAAAATAGCATCAGAACGAACTATTTTTGGCGCAATGCTGTAATGTGAAGGGTCAAGTCTATTACGCATTCATTGCAAACTGTGCCAGAGTCCACATAATGTGTAAAGCGGCCTTGTCTGACTGACAGTGCGTGGAAAGCGTGCAGTTCAACTCACATCGAAGCCAAACTGTACTGAACTCGTGCAGCTGACTACACAAGCTCTGCTCACTGAGTGGACATTGGTCATGGCAAGACACGGCTGTCAGGATGACTTGGATAACTTTTGGATGGGTTCCCGCTGTCCACAACAGGATGCCTGGAGATCCTTTTTTTTCAACCACAAGGCTGCTTCGGTCCAGACGCATTTCTTGGCAAGAAACTGTAGGTGCTTGCTTAATGCTTTGTAGCAAGTGATTGTAAAATGTTTACTACCACGTACTCTCTTAAACCGTTAGCTGTACTTTGCGAGTTATATCTGATTACCCCTTCCAACAAACACGGTTAGTGTTCTCTTTTCCAATAATTTCACGAACGAAGAGGGAAGGGAAATGGCGTCATTGCTTTCCATGCACTTGGTGCAATTCGACCTCCCCCGTGGCATGAAGTATACCAACAAACTTTGGTGGGAAATGTTCTGACAAGCGTGTATCAATGCTCTCGGTACATGCTATCCCGTAGTCTACAAATTAGTTACTCCTGCTGAAATGGTCGAAGTCGGAAACATTCGCGGACACTGTACCCGAGGTACTCGGTCCGGGAGGACAGAGTACCCCAGTTTGAAATCTCGGCATTTGAACGAGACCGCACCCGCCACTCCGCCTGACTGACTTCGCCCGCCCGGGGAGTTATGCTAAGATCCGGCCGCGTTAATGTATCTGCGTTTTGTGACAAACGTCTTGCTCGGCGGTACTGTACTCCATGCACCTTAACGGTCCGCGTGATTCGGGTGTAATCTCAAGCTAAACGACAGGACAGAGTACCTCGGGTACAGTGTCCGCGAATGGTTCCGACTTCGACCATTTCAGCGTTACTCCTTCCAGACCTTTGCAGTGCATTTTCATGTGTTTTTCATGGAAAAGATAGCGAAGCCGATAATCCGAACCTCGAAACTGGGAGTGGGGGTGGGTGGGGATAGACAAATGTTATTAATCCTACTGTTCCCCATATTTTGTTTATTTTAAGATTTGATTCACAAAGCTAGCTTCCTCCATGCCGTTCCTTTTGAAAGAAGTGATCGTTCGAATATATTCGACAGCATCGATCTGCATCGATGGTCACGCAAATTGTCATTCCACAGTCATAGTAGTCTGTCTGGGGTCACGCACCGAAATCAACATAACAGGTGGACAGTCGATACAACGTAACAGGTGGACAGTCGATACAACGTAACAGGTGGACAGTCGATACAACGTAACAGGTGGACAGTCGATACAACGTAACAGGTGGACAGTCGATACAACGTAACAGGTGGACAGTCGATACAACGTAACAGGTGGACAGTCGATACAACGTAACAGGTGGACAGTCGATACAACGTAACAGGTGGACAGTCGATACAACGTAACAGGTGGACAGTCGATACAACGTAACAGGTGGACAGTCGATCGCGACAACCATGCGTAAACATAGAGCTTGAAGATGATATGTAAGATTTAAAGGTCACAATAAATATAGGATAAACAAAAGTCTGAGCAAATTTTTTACTAAAGAGTTACTAAAGGCGAAGATCGACTACTTGCTCGGTGGTATTTTAACGATCTCTCGATCAGCATCACCCCATTGTTTTGTCGTACAAAACGTGTAGTGTTAATTGGTGAGACGATTGATTGAACTTTATTGATTGATTGAACTTTATTTTCCAAGGGTAATTAATTGTGGTGGAGTGGAATAAGGCATGATGGTAGCAGGGCGCAGGTATGAGACAAAATCGTAGCTGCTTTCAACAACTTTATTTTTCACCAATGGGTACAAGAGCTGCTTGCTGGTCCGAGGCCTGATGATAATGGCCTGGACCAACCCAAGACCGTGGCACGTGGTGGTCTCTCTAGACCGTGGTGGTAGGGGTCAGCCTAGCTGTGTGCCGTCTCCCCCTTATCAAGGGGATGCACGGACCTCACAGGAGCCAGGGTGTAGATTATTCACAGATCCTAACCCTGGTTCCTGGATTCGTGCTTCAATTTGGAAGAAAACAGAGATTACTTAATTTAATTCGCTTTAAAATTTCTTCTTACCAATGTTGCCTCATTCAGCATAACACAGTTTATTGGACGAATCATATGTCTACGACGTGCCAAAGCTAAAAACAAAAAAGTATTAACAGGAAGTTCCCTTCCCTTCCAACTAATCTACAATGTATACCAGTTCCTGGCAGCCCCCCCCCCCCCCCCCCCCCCCCCCCCCCCCCCAGTGCACTCTCCTCTTGCATGAGTACACGGTCAGCCCCTCAGCCTCTACTCGCTTGTTGAAACCATGTCTTTAGACAGGCGGAGATGGGCGAGCATGCTTTGGGGTTGGACGATGTGCGAGGCGCAGTGCCGTGGTTCAATCCCTGGGACGGGAAGAATCTGGCTTTATTAAAATATCTTGAAAATATCATATTGACTGCAATCCTGTGCCGTAAATTGTCCATTTGTGTAATAATGTCTGTGCGTGAATGATACTTGGTGAACATCTACGATGCACCTACCCCTCTGTATGACTGCGTATTAGCTTTGGTTCAACGTCTACGACGTGCCAAAGCGAAAAAATAATTAACAGGAACTTCCCTTCCCTTCCAACTTATCTACAATGAATCATATGCCGTTACAAGTAGCTGTCTTACTTGAGGGGAAACATCATATTTATAGTCAAAATGTTACAATTCGGATGCCAGAGTGGGAGAACGGCTCACTAGCCAGGGGTCGCAGTAGTGTAACGAGTGACTGACAGGGCAGCTGCACCAACAATCAGACCACAGTAGAGGAGGGGTCGCAGCTAGAGGGGTCAGCTGGTCAGCTTGACTTATACAGAACAGATGGGGAATGGGGGTTGGAGAGAGGTCTGACACATGTAGGATAGGGGGGTGGGGAGAGATAGAAGCAGGGACAACTGAGTATGATCACAGCAAATGCACAATACACTTGGTGATAGGTGCACCCTATCACATAATGAATTAGGCATATCTGCATGTCCTACATTCAGCTCTTGTTAAAACAAGCAAATGAACAAACAATCCCCACCCCTATACCCACCGACCCATATCCACCCTCTATCCCACACATGATACTAAAGCAAGCAAATGCGTGATCTATTCCACCACCAAATGTAAGTTGCGTATGTGTCCCAGGTGTCTGAGATGTTTCGACTTACGACGCACGCAAACCAGCGGCAGACAAGTGCACTATCCTATCGTACCTCAGGGGGAGGTGACAGAGACTGATCGATCTGCAGTTAGTTCCCTTGTCTGTTGTGTGACGTCAGGGCATGGCCGCGATTGACCTGACAGCAGTGCGGCAGTCTCGAACTGTGTTGACAGCAGGAAACTTTCTCAAAGTGGCTCTCCCCTCCTCGCCAAGCCCGGTACAACTTTTAGCTGCGACTGCATCGTAAGTGGGCCTTTGATATGTCTTCATACGACTGTTTTCGACGTTTCCTGGCTGTGTGCGTGCTTGCAGCGTCCGTCCGTGGATGTGTTGAACACCTGTTGTCTTGTTGAATGTTGCAATCGATGGATGGGACCAGCAGCTCTGTCAGTCACTCGATGCCTCTGTGCTATTGACGTTGACGTGCGGCGGCCATCCCATTGTGGCAGCTTGTCGCTTTTGAAATACTTCTCCGGTGTCGATATGAGAGCGAGTTCTTTCCCTGCGGTTGTCGTAAGTTTTGGATGTGGTGGTCCAGCGCGCCTGTGCCTGTGTTGATACATTCTCAGGCCGGCTCGGCACGCGTTTGTCTGGTCTTCGGTGACAGTCGCGATGTGGAATTGAATGCCTGCTCGCAGCCTCCAGTGTGTTGCAATGCTGCAGGAAGAGCTGTGTCGTGTTTTGATTCGGGTAAGTCGTATAGTTTGTAAAGTTTAGAAACTTTTAATGAACTTAATGATACGCCCACTCATAGCCTGTGTCATCCTCTGCCACAACCCAAGTGCACTTTTTCTTTCTTTTCTATTCTTTTTTTGACCCTATAGCAGCTCCGTTGTGCATTGGAACGAGTGTCGATCCTTACTGCATCGTAATGTCTTATGTCGAACATACTCCTTTTCAGAAGTTTTTCACTGTTATTTATATGCTGCAGTGAATTACGAGATTACTGAATATAGCTAGCATTGTACGTGCAGGTCTCATCAATCAAGTTTACGATGGGAGACAATGAATGTGTGTATGAAAACACTTGTATAATGAAAAATTACTGCATGATTGTCAGGACAGAGCTGTCAAACAAGGTTTCCCAACTCCGTTATTATGTTTAACACTAGTCAAGGGTTGTGTAGGAGGCTTTGACCAGTAGCCTGTGGTCAGCTTCCTGATTGTCACACTTGCTATTCCTGGTGCAAGTTGAAGGCCCTTCCTGGCTTGATCGATGAAGCCTGGCCCATGGGCTGCTGCTGCAGGCATCCAAGCCGTGACTGATGCTTTGTTTCAAGGAGGGTTTGGGAGACAAATGGGATGGAGGGTGGGGTGGGTAGAGTAGGGGGTTTGACATTATGGAGGGCAAGTAGGGGGTGGGAAAAGGAAGGAGTGGAGAGAAATGGGTTAGACTCGTTGTTGCGAATAATGTGTACTAGAATCTGCATTTTGTCTCGTCATCCTTGCTCATTTTGCACGGTGGAAGTTATGCATGGGCAGGCCAGGGTAGTCCAAAGTTGGTCAATGTTGTTGATTACTGTGGAGGAGGGAAGGAAGGTGGGGTTGGGGACAGGGTTAATGCAAGAGGTGGTATTCTTATTTTCTTAGTAGTCATGAACAATGATTCCACTCACTGGAGGGGGGTGGGGGTGGGGGGAGCTGATGATGATGCTATAAAACACTACACACCAACAACTGCAGTGAGAAGGCTGTCAGAGAATGACTGCTGCTTATTGTAATCCCCACCTGGAAAGGTATGCCCTGCAAGTATTGTGTGTACCTCTATATGTGTGTGTGTGCATGTGTGTGTGTGTGTGTGTGTGTGTGTGTGTGTGTGTGTGTGTGTGTGTGTGTGTGTTGGTGAGTGTAGAGGTGTAACATGATGTGATAGAGGTGTATGGGGTGGGTGTGATATGGTGTATGATGGGGTGGGTGTGACAGGGTGTATGATGGGGTGGGTGTGACATGGTGTATGATGGGGTGGGTGTGACAGGGTGTATGATGGGGTGGGTGTGACAGTGTGTATGGGGTGGGTGTGACAGGGTGTATGATGGGGTGGGTGTGACATGGTGTATGATGGGGTGGGTGTGACAGTGTATGGGGTGGGTGTGACAGGGTGTATGGGGTGGGTGTGACAGGGTGTATGGGGTGGGTGTGACAGGGTGTATGATGGGGTGGGTGTGACAGGGTGTATGGGGTGGGTGTGACAGGGTGTATGGGGTGGGTGTGACAGGGTGTATGGGGTGGGTGTGACAGGGTGTATGGAGTGGGTGTGACAGGGTGTATGATGGGGTGGGTGTGTCAGGGTGTATTGGGTGGGTGTGACAGGGTATATGGGGTGGGTGTGACAGGATGTATAATGGGGTGGGTGTGACAGTGTATGGGGTGTGTGTGACAGAGTGTATGGGGTGGGTGTGACAGGGTATATGGGGTGGGTGTGACAGGGTGTATAATGGGGTGGGTGTGACAGGGTGTATGGGGTGTGTGTGACAGGGTGTATGGGGTGGGTGTGACAGGGTGTATGGGGTGTGTGTGACAGGGTGTATGGGGTGTGTGTGACAGGGTGTATTGGGTGGGTGTGACAGGGTGTATGGGATGTTATAGGAATACATGAGGTGGGTGTGATAGGGTGTAAGGAATGTTATAATAGGGGTATATGGGGTGTTGAAATAGGGGTGTATAGTGTCTTATAATAGGGGTGTATGGGATGTTATAGGGATGTTATAGAGATGTATGGGGTGGGTGTGATAGGGTGTATGGAATGTTGTAATAGGGGTGTATGGGGTGTTGTAATAGGGGTTTGTGGGGTGTTGTAATAGGGGTGTATGGGGTGTTGTAATAGGGGTGTATGAGGTGTTGTAATAGGGGTGTATGAGATGTTCTAATAAGGTTGTATGGGATGTTGTAATAGGGGCATATGGAGTGTTGTGATAAGGGTGTATGGGGTGATGTAATAGGGGTGAATGGGTTTTGTAATAGGGGTGTATAGGATGCTGTTACAGAGTGTATGGGATGTTGTAATAGGGGTGATTGGGTGATTGTGATAGGGGTGTACAGGATGGTTGTGATAAGGGTGTATGGGGTTTTATAATATGAGTGTATGGGGTGTTGTAGTAAAGGTGTATTGGTTATTGTAATAGAGAAGTATGGGGTGGGTGATATAGGGGTGTATTGGTTGTCGTAGGGGTGTATGGGCTGGTTATGATAGGGGTGTATGGGGTGGCTATGATAGGGGTGTATGGGATGTTGTAATAGGGGTGTATAGGTTTTAATATAGGGTGTATGTGATGTAATAGGGGTGTATGAGATGTTGTAATAGGGGTGTATGGGTTTTGTAATAGGGGTGTATGGGTTTTGTAATAGGGGTGAATAGGGAGGTGTATGGGGTGAGTTTGATAGGAGTGTATGAAGACTTGTAACAGCGATGTATGGGGTGAGTTTGATAGGAGTGTATGAAGTCTTGTAACAGCGATGTATGGGGTGAGTTTGATAGGAGTGTATGAAGTCTTGTAACAGCGATGTATGGGGTGAGTTTGATAGGAGTGTATGAAGTCTTGTAACAGCGATGTATGGGGTGAGTTTGATAGGAGTGTATGAAGTCTTGTAACAGCGATGTATGGGGTGAGTTTGATAGGAGTGTATGAAGTCTTGTAACAGTGATGTATGGGGTGAGTTTGATAGGAGTGTATGAAGTCTTGTAACAGCGATGTATGGGGTGAGTTTGATAGGAGTGTATGAAGTCTTGTAACAGCGATGTATGGGGTGAGTTTGATAGGAGTGTATGAAGTCTTGTAACAGCAATGTATGGGGTGGCTGTGATGTGGTTGTTTGGGATATTGTAATACACGTGTAGGCGTAAATGTGGTGTGTATGATAGGGGTGTATAAAATGTGGTGGTAGGGGTGTATGGGACATTGTGATAAGGGTTTATGTGGGTGTGGCAAGGGTGTATGAGATGTTGTAATAGGGGTGTTTTGATAGGGGTGTATGGGTAGGTGTAATAGGGGTATATGGGACATTGTAATAGGTGTATATGGGGTGTTGTAATAGGGGTGTATGGGGCACTGTAATAGGGTTGTTTTGATAGGGGTGTATGGGTAGGTGTAATAGGGGTATATGGGACATTGTAATAGAAGTGTATTGGATGTTGTAATATGGCTGTACCGCATGGGTTATGTGACATTGTAATAGGTGTATATGGGGTGTTGTAATAGGGGTGTATGGGGCACTGTAATAGGGTTGTTTTGATAGGGGTGTATGGGTAGGTGTAATAGGGGTATATGGGACATTGTAATAGAAGTGTATTGGATGTTGTAATATGGCTGTACCGCATGGGTTATGTGACATTGTAATAGGTGTATATGGGGTGTTGTAATCGGAGTGTATGAGGTGCTGTAATAGGGGTGTATGTTACGTAATTGGGGTGTATGGGGTGTTGTAATAGGGGTGTATGGGGTGCTGTAATAGGGGTGTATGGTGTGGGTGTAATAAGGTGTATGGGGTATTGTAAAAGGAGTGCAAGGAGTGTATGTGTTAGGGGTGTATGGAGTGTCTAAAAGGGGTGGTTGTGATAGGGGTGTATGGGGTTGTTGTGAAAGGGATGTATGGGGTATTTAAATAGGGGTGTATGGGGTGGTTATGAATGGGATGTATGGGGTATTTAAATAGGGGTGTGTGGGGTGGTTGTGAAAGGGATGTATGGGGTATTTAAATAGGGGTGTATGGGGTGGTTATGAATGGGATGTATGGGGTATTTAAATAAGGGTGTGTGGGGTGGTTGTGAAAGGGATGTATGGGGTATTTAAATAGGGGTGTATGGGGTGGTTGTGAAAGGGATGTATGGGGTGGTTGTGAAAGGGATGTATGGGGTATTTAAATAGGGGTGTGTGGGGTGGTTGTGAAGGGGATGTATGGGGTGGTTGTGAAAGGGATGTATGGGGTATTTAAATAGGGGTGTATGGGGTGGTTGTGAAAGGGATGTATGGGGTATTTAAATAGGGGTGTATGGGGTGGTTGTGAAAGGGATGTATGGGGTGGTTGTGAAAGGGATGTATGGGGTATTTAAATAGGGGTGTGTGGGTGGTTGTGAAGGGGATGTATGTGGTGGTTGTGAAAGGGATGTATGGGGTATTTAAATAGGGGTGTGTGGGGTGGTTGTGAAAGGGATGTATGGGGTGGTTGTGAAAGGGATTTTGGGGGTATTTAAATAGGGGTGTGTGGGGTGGTTGTGAAAGGGATGTATGGGGTATTTAAATAGGGGTGTATGGGGTGGTTGTGAAAGGGATGTATGGGGTATTTAAATAGGGGTGTGTGGGGTGGTTGTGAAAGGGATGTATGGGGTGGTTGTGAAAG
>JAWQFJ010000804.1:7045-14545 GCA_034096865.1 Theodoxus fluviatilis | reverse complement strand
CCAAGTTAGTTGTTCATCAACAATTATGCCTAGCACTCTGTGTTCAGAAACTTGCTCAATGATTTCATTTTCTAGCATAAGGTTGATGGTTAGGGATTGTCGTTGACGTTTTTGTCTTGTAGTTAGGATCATGCACTTGGTTTTTGAGGGGTTTATGACCATTCTATTTGATGAACACCATTTTTGTAAATCATCAAGGGTAACGTTCAGGGTGCATTGGATGGAATTTATGCTTCTGTCACTTACGCTGATAATGGTGTCATCTGCAAACATAGTGCATTTGATACTTTCATTTGATATACTCAATGGTAGATCATTGATATACAAGCTAAAGAGCAATGGACCTAAAATTGAGCCTTGTGGAACCCCTGACTTTACCAATCGTCTCGAGGAATACGACCCGTTGACATAGACACATTGGCTTCTATGCGTCAAGTATGATCGGAAGAAGGAGACTGATGTTGGATTTTTCAAGTACATCGAGAGTTTATCAAGGAGAATTTCGTGGTCAACTAGGTCAAATGCCTTTTTCAAGTCCAAGAAAATGGTACCAGACAGTTCATGGTTGTTTATGGCTGATAGCCAGTCATTCACCAGGAAGGATAAAGCAGTTTGGCAGGAGTGATGGGAGCGAAAGCCGGATTGCAAGTGATATAATAAGTCAAATTGGTCAAGATACGAGAAAAGATGTTTGTGAACGTGTCTTTCTAGTGGTTTGGAGATAAGAGGCAAAATTGAGATGGGACGGTAATCATCGGGTACTGAAGCAGTCTTAGATTTAGGCAATGGAATGACCTTGGCCTGCTGAAGACGAGACGGGAAGATACTGTTTCTTATACACAAGTTATAAATGTGTGTCAATGAAGGCAGTATGGCGGGGAGCGAAATTTTTAGTAAATGAGAACTGATGCCATCAAGGTCCGTGGATCGTTTGCTTGAAAGTTGAAAGATGTATTGCATCACCTCATGTGAGGTGACAGTAGGAATATGGAATGCAGCATCATGAGGAAGTCTTTCATTACAGAAATCCTCAGCTTGACTTTGTGTGGAACTTGATTGCTTGGATGTCTCTGGCAGGGGTGGGGTGGGATGTAAACTGCATGGACATGTGGAGGGGTAAAGGGGGGGGGGGAGGGATCTACAACAAACTGACTGTAAATAGGATGTAGTTGGCGCTGTGTTCAGGATAAGAAATGTTAATTCAGGAGTACTATATCAGATAGAGTACTCCTTGATTCAGGCTGATCATGGAGGTGATAGAGTTCAGCATAGGAATATTTGGGTTAATGTAAGCCATTAAGGTTTCTTTGTCAGCTGTTTCTACTCTAGATAATTCCAGATCTCTGAGTGAATTGCATACTGGAGTCATGCCATGCCAGTCTAGTCAGGACAGATGTTGCCAGACAGAGCTCATGAATCTCACATCTCATTAACACAGTAGCAACTGTGGTAGATGAACACCTGTTGCTCTTTGTTATATTTACCTAATTTATGGCTTTTGTTGAGAGAGAGAGAGAGAGAGAGAGAGAGAGAGAGAGAGAGAGAGAGAGAGAGAGAGAGAGAGAGAGAGAGAGAGAGAGAGAGAGAGAGCAGTGTACATCTGATAATTTTCAAGTGGGAGGTCAGTCAGTGCTTCCTCAGTAGGCCTACAATAAAAGTTGCAAAGGTTAAAACGTTTCCTGCCTCCCTTCATGGAGACCAGGATGCAGTGACAGCATCAACTTGTGAGGCAGACCCTGTCCGCTTCTGCCATTTTCATTCAGATGGTTGTCAGAGATACCTGCATGTCCCAAAAGTCAGACCAGGAAGGTTGGAGAAAGTCAACAGCTAGTAATTATGCTTCCAGCCTTAGTTGAGCCCCACACTGTGTTTTGGCCCAGAAGCGTTTTACGACTTTAATGTCATTCTGAATCTTCTGCTTCAGTGCGTCAGAGTCTCTGCATTCTTCTCCAGTCAGAGCCTCTGCATTCTTCTCCAGTCAGAGTCTCTGCGTTCTTCTCCAGTCAGAGTCTCTGTATTCTTCTCCAGTCAGAGCCTCTGCATTCTTCTCCAGAGTCTCTGCATTCTTCTCCAGAGTCTTTGCATTCTTCCCCAGTCCTGCATCGCTGACTTTGTGTCCAAATCGTGTTTATACATGTACATGCAGTTTTTGTCTCAAAACAGTCGGATAGGAGTCTGTAACAGTTGTCTCTCCCACCTCCTCTTCCTTCTTTGCACGGCGATTCTCTCCTTGTCAGTGATTGAGTGACTGTGCTTGGTAGCTGTAAATGGACATAGCAAATGTTTGGATCCATGTAAAGAAGTTGATGGTATATTGCCTCCAAGGGGACAGAAATCACAGTCACCAGATGCATAATTATATGTGATGTGAACTGCCGTGCAGCCACAGAGCACTTGAATTGGAAAGTGCATGCCTTGCACAGGAACTGTCCCTCCTGTTATCTCAGACAATACAACTTCCTGTACTGTCGATTCCTATGATAGAACCCATCAAGTTCGAGTTCAGACTTCCACCCCTATGTGCTACGGGCCAGAGACAGCCATGATTACCTGTGTGGCATATCCCTCTGTTGACTTGCCTGCCCTGTGGAGCTTATTGTGTGTGGGATCCTAGACTAAACGCCTGGCTCCCCCTCTGTTTGTCTCGGCTCTTAAACGTTAAACGCTGTTGGTTCAGGGGATGGCCACGCTCTGTGACTGGTCTCTGCTGGTAGCCAAAAGTCCGTTGACAAACAGAATGTGGAGGGAGTGCACAGCGGATTTGAAGTGCTGGAGGGGTGAGGTTAAAATGAGGGGAATGCGAGGTGGCACTGGGGGTGTAAAAAAGAGGGTCACAGCAGGCCATGATGATGTGGAGGGGGGTGGGGGGTGGGGGATAGAATGAGATTGGGGTGAAGAGGATAAAGCCAGCTGATCTGAGGTGCTGGAGGGAGTGATCTGATCAGCTGTAGGGAGTTGCAGGACCCAGAACGGGGTGGAAAGGTGGGGTGTGTGTAAGTGTGACCAAGGGTATAGGTCTGATTTGTAAGAGGGATTTGGGTCAGAATGAGTGATGGAAAGAATGGAGATGGGGGGGGGGGGGGGTTTGGGAAGAACCCAGTCTTTGGGTTTTAGGACACTATATCTTAGCGGGATGGAGTGGAATTATCGGATTGTGCCCAATCAGTTGTGGCTTGGGTGGGGTGGACTGCAGAGACGGGTATGTGGGTGGCTTCTACTGCTGTGCTTGTAGAATACATTGTCGTACGGCCAATCAAACTCTAGTGCTTTTGACACAGCGCGGTTTGCGGACAGCTCTAGCAGCAGAAGTCACAAGGGGACGATGTCATCAGTTCTAGCAAAGCATGCTGGCCATTGCTCCTTTGCGCATCACTGTATGTGTTAGACGTCATTTGCGCAGATCCAGTGTTAAAGCCAGTAGACCTATTAATGAGGTGTCTGGCCGCTAACCTTCCTCGCACACTTGGATGATTTTGAATCGACAAGTCACATGGCCATACGGTTGTGCACAGGGTCACACAGCTTTGCGCTGTTCTCTCTCTCTCGATCTCTGTCTGTCTCTCTCTCTCTCTCTCTCTCTCTGTCTCTCTCTCTCTGTCTCTCGCTCTGTCTCTCTCTGTCTGTCTGTCTGTCTCTCTCTCTCTCTCTGTCTGTCTGTCTGTCTGTCTGTCTGTCTGTCTCTCTCTCTCTCTCTGTCTCTCTCTCTGTCTGTCTGTCTCTCTCTCTCTCTCTCTCTCTCTCTGTCTCTCTCTCTCTGTCTGTCTGTCTCTCTCTCTCTGTCTGTCTGTCTCTATCTCTCTCTGTCTGTCTCTATCTATCTCTCTCTGTCTGTCTGTCTGTCTGTCTGTCTCTCTCTCTCTCTCTCTCTCTCTCATACGTGATTATCTATTCAGATGATCTCACTTCTGTCGCCTGTACATATGACACGTATTGCTTGATCTTAAAGACTCACTGAGCTGACAGCTGTCAAAGACATATACTAAAATCTTTGTCATTGTTGATCATATTCTTCATATATCTTACCAACTGTTGTACATGGATTAGCTACTGTGTATTTTGTGTCTTAATTATCAATGTTTTCATTTCTTTATGAGCAAGGACAATTTGTAAGAAAGGCAGAAATGCCTAAAATTTCATCCTTGATAAATAAAGAATCAATCAATCAATCAATCAATCTCTCTCTCTCTCTCTCTCTCTCTCTCTCTCTCTCTCTCTCTCTCTCTCTCTCTCTCTCTCTCCAGTCTCGTGTTCAGTCTGGCCCTAGGGTAGGGAAAGCCGTTTGCACACACTGTACGCGTCTTGTAGGGTCTCACGATGTATTGCGACATTCCTTGCTTTGAAATGTTTGCATTCTTTGGACCTCAGAGGATTCACAACGGGATATCTCAGCACATTTCCCAGGACGTATCGAGTGGAGGGCACAAAGAAGGGTGGGATGCAGTGCAGTGTGGAAGTCACGGTTGAGTGTTTGCTCTCTCCCTTCACATTTTACACCCACGCTCTGTCTCCCACCCGGGCTGTCACCTCTGCATTCTCACGTAACCTCACGCCTGTATTCCAATAATTTATGTCCCCATCCCCCACCCCTGCCACGCACACACCTGCTTTCCTGGAGAGATACTCACAGCGCCGCACGCAATTTCTATTCTGTCCCCCACTGTTACAAACGCCTACACAGACCTACAGATAAGTCACCCACACAGTTACACACACAGTTACACACACAGTTACACACACACAGTTACACACACAGTTACACACACAGTTACACACACAGTTACACACACGGTCACACACACAGTTACACAGTTACATCAGGTCTTTGGTTACATATAGACTTCTGTGCTGTCCTGCACAACGGCCTGCACAGTCCTGCACAACGGCCTGCACAGTCCTGCACAGTCCTGCATTAAGGCCAGCACAGTCCTGCACAACGGCCTGCACAGAGGCCTTCACTGTCCTGCACAACGGCCTGCACAGTCCTGCACAGTCCTGCATTAAGGCCAGCACAGTCCTGCACAAAGGCCTTCACTGTCCTGCACAAAGGCCTTCACTGTCCTGCACAGACCTCAGCACGATCCTACAGATAGACACCCACGTCTGTACATTGACACCCATCTGCAGAGGGAGACACCTGTGTATGGATCTAATTGCCTCGGCTCCTCCCAGATGCCACAGCTGTCCAGGCTGCCCACGCTGATCCCGAGTGCTGTGTGCCCACTGGCAGTGGCGACAGCTGTGTAGAGACTTGCCGTGTCTGCATCAGTAGGCATTTGTGTCACACCCAAGTCGCACCCCAGTCACACTCCAGTCACACTCCAGTCACACTCCAGTCACATCCGCCTCCCTCTTCTCCTTCACTTTGTATAGTTTTTTCATCTTCTCCCACCGTGTATAGTTATGACATTTTTCTCTTTTTTAAAATTAGTGTCTCACGTATCCCACGCTTCGCCTGATCTCTTCTTCTCCAATCCTTTATATACATGTGTGCATACCTCATCTACCCCTTTTCTGCGTGTAGCAGTCTGCTTGTCTTGCCTCCCTTCCCCCTGTCTCTTCCCCCAACCCACATCCACCCCATCCCCCTCCACCTCTTTCTTTTTTCTTTGAAAATTGTCTCAGCTATCCCTGTTTTGTCGTCTCCTCGTCACCCTCCTTTTATGTACTTATCTCATTAGCTCCTTTCTTTTGTGTATGCATGTTGTATTATAACGTGCGTATGTGCGTTTCATGTTCAGGCTCAAACTGTATGATAATGTGTGCATGTTTTTGTGTGTGTGTGCGCCTAGAGCTCCACTATGTACTTTTTTGACTGTGTGGAGGAAGTGCGCCTTATAAATAAACATATTATTATTATTATTATCTCCATGTCTACCTCTTTTAGTAGATGTCTCATGTATCCCACCCTTTCTGGTTGCCTCCTCTATCTCTCCACCCCAATGCCCTTTCTCATTCCCACCCCATCCTGCCCCCACCCCCCACCCCCACCCCCCCACCACCACCACCACCATGTTTGTCACCTCCTGCAGGCCGATGGCTTGGTTCTTGTAGGTGGCTGGCTGTGGGCGTGTCCCTGTTGCGTGTGCAGTGCATTGCATCTTGTCCTGGAATAGGACACCCTGCCTTTTCGTTGTGAGGCATGCACTTATGTACAAACTCGTATGCATGCTCAGGGATGGGGAGAGAGGGAGAGGGGGGGGGGGGGGGAGAGAGAGAGAGAGAGAGAGAGAGAGAGAGAGAGAGAGAGAGAGAGAGAGAGAGAGAGAGAGAGGGAGGGAGGGAGGGAGGGAGGGAGGGAGGGAGGGAGGGAGGGAGGGAGGGAGGGAGGGAGGGAGGGAGGAGAGAGAGAGAGAGAGAGAGAGAGAGAGAGAGAGAGAGAGAGAGAGAGAGAGAGAGAGAGAGAGATTTTCTTTTTCTTTACATGCCTACAGGATGAGCACACACACAAACTGTGCTGCAAGTCTCTATCCATATTCAAGCTGTTTGCTACAACAAGAGGCCTAGAATTGTAATATGCACTGAGGCCAGTGACCATTAAGTCTTGATGAAGATGTAAGCTGTCAATCCACTGCATCTTCACAGTGCCTTCCCGAGTAAGAGACTGACTGACTGACTGACTTAGTGACTGAGTGACTGACTGAGTGACTGAGTGAGTGACTAACTTACTGACTGACTGAGTGACTTGCTGACTGAGTAACTTGCTGACTGAGTGACTTACCGACTGAGTGACTTACCGACTGAGTGACTTACCAACAGAGGTAGTGAGTGACTGACTGAGTGACTGACTAAATGACTGACTGAGTGACTAACTGACTGGCTGACTGAGTGACTGGCTGAGTGACTAGCTGACTGAGTGACTGACTGAATGACTGACTGAGTGACTAACTGACTGGCTGACTGAGTGACTGGCTGAGTGACTAGCTGACTGAGTGACTTACTGAGTGATTTACTGACTGAATGACTTACCGACATAGGTAGTGAGTGACTGACTGAGTGACTGAGTGACTGACTGAGTGACTGACTGACTGGCTGACTGAGTGAGTGCCTGACTGACCTGAATGATTGACTGACCAACTGACTCTCTGGCTGTCTGATTGACTGTGAGGGTGCTGTGTTAAGAATGGGATGCATCTATCACAGTGATGCTTTCATGAGACACTTAAATCCTGGGTGGGCACTTCTGGTCCTTCAGCTCTGTCTGCAGGACACGGATGGTGGGGAAGCAGACGAGATTGGTGGCTGGAAAGAGACAAAAATGGAAGGAAAGGTGGCTTGTCAAGAGGGGAGATTACACTGGTGTTTGGAGAAGAGGGATGAGGGAAATGCAAGGTGTGGAGATGAGTGTGATGAGGGGTGTGATGTGAAAGGAGATGAATGATTAGAAAAGAAACAAAGTGGATACAGAGGATTGTTTGTAGCTAGCTAGCTGTGCAAGTCTGGATTGCAAAGAGCTGTGTGTGTGTGTGTGTGTGTGTGTGTGTGTGTGTGTGTGTGTGTGTG
>JAWQFJ010000803.1:49858-61376 GCA_034096865.1 Theodoxus fluviatilis | reverse complement strand
CAATTGACTGGTGATATAACTATGTGGTAATACACAGATGGCAAATTCAAAAGATTGGGTAATATTTAGGATATTGTGAAACATGTTCATGAATATGAACTAATAGACAGCATTTTGAAACGCAGTTGGATATTCGAGACTATGCTTAATGAGATATGCAAATGTTACGCATACGAATGGAATGATTACAAACATACACACGCGCGCGCACGCATGCATACAAGCACGCATACACATGCGCATACACCCACGCATTCACACATGCATTCACGCACGCGCACGCACGCATACAAGCACGCATGTACACACACGCGCGCGCGCGCACACACACACACACACACACACTTATCAGGGGCGGATCTGGGTTTTGAAAGGGGGGGGGGTGCAAAGTTCTTTTTTGTTTTGTTTTGTATCTTATCAGCGACGCGAAGCGCCGAACCGACGGCGCGAAGCGCCGAGCATGGTAGGGGGGTCCGGGGGCATGCCCCCCCGGAATTTTTTTAAAAAAAGGAAGCAAAATGGTGCAATCTGGTGCAATCTGAGCGTGTAAAGTGCTATTTTCAGGCGATACATTTTGTCAATGATGTGGTGGGGGGTGGAGATAGGACCAACTGTCTCTCTCTTGGGAAGCACATGCTCGAAAATGTACAGTGCTAAATAAGTTCGATGTTAATAATAAAGAATCACAATTCACAAAAACAACATGAGGAAAAAGTCTTTGCAACAAGATCATACCTCGAATTTAATAATCTTTATATGGGGGGGGGGGGGTGCAATTACATTTAATTTTACTAGTGCATTCCTATATTTATCAGCATCTCTCTCTCTGCACCCACCCACCCCTTTTTATTTTGGCTGGGGGGGGGGGGGGGTGCAATTACATCACTATATTTATCAACATATTTCTCTTTCCATTTTTTTATTTATGTATTATCATTGTTTATGTATTTTATTTCTTTAATTTATTTAGTTAGTTTTTTGGCTGGGGGTGGAATTACATTTACATTACTATATTTATCAGCATCTCTTTCTCTTTTTTGTTCTGCCGAGGGAGGGGTGGGTGGGGTGCAATTACATTTACATTACTATATTTATCAGCTTCTCTCTTCTTCTTTTTTTAAGCCGAGGAGGGGGGGGGGTGCAATTATATTTACATTCCAATATTTATCAACATCTCTTTCCCTGAGTCTCTCTCTCATTTTTTTGTCTTTTTGCTTGGGGGGGGTGGTGCAATTACATTTACATTACTACATTATCAACATATCTCATTTTTTTTCTTCTTTTTTTTCTTCTTTTTTTTTGTCCCGCTGGGGGGGGGGGGGTGCAATTGCACCCATTGCACCCCCCCCCCAGATCCGCCCCTGCTTATCATTAGCATTGAACCGTCAAATCGAACTATTTAGACATTCCTAGGCCATTCATAAAAGGATTTTCAATTTGGTATTCTAAACGCGCCTTGATTTTTCCCCATATGAATATGACCGTGAAGCGCCCCCGATGTACCCTGTAACTAAAGTCATATTTCGTGTTTGCGTCTGTTGAGCATTTTGGAGATAATTATCTTTACAGCACTTCAATTGACATTTCAGCCAGCGCTGTTAGGCGCAGCTGATCAGCGAACACCGCAGGTTCCGAGAGTGGTGACAGTGGTCTTCACACTTCCCACAAATTTCCATGCGAATATGTCAACAGACGACGTTCGTAAATTTGCTTATCGACCGCGACCACAGCTTGTCTGACTGAGGTTGCAGATCTGACGTCAAGGTATCGATCCTCGATCGAGTTTGCACGTGCTCAGGGAGTGGGATTCGTTGAGGATTAATAAACAAAAGATAAATATATTCAACGACACAGCAGGCGTGAATTTCACGCGTCATCTAAAACGAAAAGAGAGTTCATACACCTGTTGCAAAGGAATGTGAATGCGTGAAATGCTTTAGGAATGTGATTGTAATGTAAAAGTGCCTGTGGAAAGTTCGAGGGGCTGTCCCCCCCCCCCCCCCCCTTTGTCAGTAAGAGGGGGGGGGGTCAGAATGAGTCAGCACTTCCTTTGTCTGTGGGAGGGGGTGGAGGAGAATTCTGCCTGGTCAGCGCACAGAGGGTCAGGGGGTCGGAGTGAGTCAGCAGAATGCTGGGTGGGGGGGCGGGGGACTGGAAACTCCCCTTGCTTCCCTACGCCGTAAGCATCTGACCACCAATTGGCTCTGGAGTATGCCGATGTGGCAGGGCGGGGGTCGCTGGAAATACCCTCAAACCCAAAGCACAGCACTATATATTCGTATGTACATGATAGACGAGACTAGTTCACAGAGAAAAAGAGACTAAGAGGTGACTGAGACTGGAGGAGAGACTGGTGAAGGGCTGTCGAGTGCTTGGAGGGCTGTCGGTGCCGTATTGAGGCGCAGCCTGTCCAACACGGGTGACTGGAAGCCGTATTAAGGCGCAGCCTGTCCAACACGGGTGACTGGAAGCCGTATTGAGGCGCAGCTTGTCCAACACGGGTGACTGGAAGCCGTATTGAGGCGCAGCCTGTCCAACACGGGTGACTGGAAGCTGTATTGAGGCGCAGCCTGTCCAACACGGGTGACTGGAAGCCGTATTGAGGCGCAGCCTGTCCAACACGGGTGACTGGAAGCCGTATTGAGGCGCAGCCTGTCCAACACGGGTGACTGGAAGCCGTATTGAGGCGCAGCTTGTCCAACACGGGTGACTGGAAGCCGTATTGAGGCACAGCCTGTCCAACACGGGTGACTGGAAGCTGTATTGAGGCGCAGCCTGTCCAACACGGGTGACTGGAAGCTGTATTGAGGCGCAGCCTGTCCAACACGGGTGACTGGAAGCCGTATTGAGGCGCAGCCTGTCCAACACGGGTGACTGGAAGCCGTATTGAGGCGCAGCCTGTCCAACACGGGTGACTGGAAGCCGTATTGAGGCGCAGCTTGTCCAACACGGGTGACTGGAAGCTGTATTGAGGCGCAGCCTGTCCAACACGGGTGACTGGAAGCCGTATTGAGGCGCAGCTTGTCCAACACGGGTGACTGGAAGCTGTATTGAGGCGCAGCCTGTCCAACACGGGCGACTGGAAGCCGTATTGAGGCGCAGCCTGTCCAACACGGGTGACTGGAAGCCGTATTGAGGCGCAGCCTGTCCAACACGGGTGACTGGAAGCCGTATTGAGGCGCAGCCTGTCCAACACGGGTGACTGGAAGCCGTATTGAGGCGCAGCCTGTCCAACACGGGTGACTGGAAGCCGTATTGAGGCGCAGCCTGTCCAACACGGGTGACTGGAAGCCGTATTGAGGCGCAGCCTGTCCAACACGGGTGACTGGAAGCCGTATTGAGGCGCAGCCTGTCCAACACGGGTGACTGGAAGCCGTATTGAGGCGCAGCCTGTCCAACACGGGTGACTGGAAGCCGTATTGAGGCGCAGCCTGTCCAACACGGGTGACTGGAAGCCGTATTGAGGCGCAGCCTGTCCAACACGGGTGACTGGAAGCTGAGAGCGCTGAGGGGTGTCATTCATAAACGTGGACTTTCAGCATGGTCTTAGACTAGTCTTAGACTACTGCCGCTGGTCTGGGGGTACTGTCATAGTCTACAATTCATGAACGTGGACTGTCGTAGTCTACAATTCATGAACGTGGACTTTGGTTCAGTCTCAGACTGAACTGCGGACTACGGTAGTCCAAGGATTTGTTGGACTACACACCAAAGTCCAAGGCTGCCGCGAAATTTAAATGGCCGACCTGTCTACGGTTCGCGCAGAAATCGCTGTATTTTGGGACACTAGAAACCCATCGAAAGAAAATGTAAGCCATGAACAGCATTAAATTATCAAAGCTTATGTTGGTTGCATCGATAGGTCGTGAAAGAGCTTACATTTTTCAATTGGAAATGCAGGTCGCCGAGCATCTCAAACTTCCCTTACTTCTATTTATAGCTGACGCGCGGACCTCAGCGACACCAGTAAACATTGTTGTCCTCGAACCTGTCTGCTGCTGTTGACATTGGGTACAATGCTAGTGTTGTCTGATGCTATGAAAACGATACATTAAAATTGCATCTGTGTTATGAAAACACTGCACAGATTAAATTACTTTATTTTTGGTAACTGAGAAAATGTGTGACGATCACCAGGGTTTCACGAGTTTGGTGGGAAAAGTGCGAGCTGAGGCTGATCGAGTGTGTGTGTGTGTGTGTGTGTGTGTGTGTGTGTGTGTGTGTGTGTGTGTGTGTGTGTGTGTGTGTGTGTCCCTGTGTGTGTGTATATTTTTCCTCATCAAGACAGATTTTTGTTCCATCCCTTCCTTACTGAATTTAATGGTTCTCACTTGCAAATCCTGCCATATTGTAAAACTTGATCTTCTGCTCGTTTACCTCTTGATGATGAACTTCATAAACGGTGACACACACACACACACACACTCGAGCCAGCCTCAGCTTGCACTTCATTTGTCACCTCCTCCCACGCTGTCCCTCTTCTTTTGTTTTGCTTGGGCTGTGTGTATGCTGCTGTTAATGTATCCATATCTTGCTGACACCGCTTTTATGATAGCTACCAATTCCCGCTCCGTGAAATCAGGGCTTTTCTTCGAGGTTTTGCTACCGATCGTGGCTGACATTTTTGACGGGAAGTTTGAAGCGGTAAGCTATGAGCTTGCGCACTGGGCGGAATTCCCGGGAGTTCCACCTCATTCTAAAAAAAACACCATAGACTAGGTCAATCAGTCCCAGCCTTTCAAGTCAACACCCAGTCTGGGTTCGTGAATCGTAGACTCGCTGAGTCCCAGACTAGTCCCAGGCTACGCGGTGGTCTAGGACTAGTCTGGGACTCAAAAGTCCAAGACCAGTGCTCTCGAAAGTCCACGTTCATGAATTACACCCCAGGAGAGGCTGTCGGTGCCGTATTGAGGCGCAGCCTGAGCAACACGAGTGACCACTGTGGGTGCAGAAGTGATTGCTAATAGAAGCGTTGACCAGTCCGGAAATAAACATCCTGTAGAAAGCACACGCCTGTCCTGCTTCTACTTTCCTGGCGCGAGCTGGGATGGACCGCAAGTTCAAGACCACGAGCACGCAACATTGGTTCTCAGCCCACGTGTACGTAACACATCCAATCTGAAAGATATTTTGTTTTGTTTTTGTGACACGCCCTGAATATGTTCTATGCTTGATGAAGAAAAATAGTTTGAAGGACGTCTTTGGAATAGCAATGATCGAGTTCCTGAGGGGTGATGACATAAGTCCTGAGCTGAATTATAGTTTACAAACTTCGTCCATGCCAACATCGATGTGGCACAGATGTGAAAGCTGTGATCTTGCCACACAGCAAATGTGAACGCGGCCGTGCCAACATCGATGTAGCGCAGATGTGAAAGCTGTGATCTTGCCACACAGCAAATGTGAACGCGGCCGTTAGCAGCTGTGATCTTGCCACACAGCAAATGTGAACGCGGCCGTTAGCAGCTGTGATCTTGCCACACAGCAAATGTGAACGCGGCCGTTAGCAGCTGTGATCTTGCCACACAGCAAATGTGAACGCGGCCATTAGCAGCTGTGATCTTGCCTCACAGCAAATGTGAACGCGGCCGTGCCAACATCGATGTAGCACAGATGTGAAAGCTGTGATCTTGCCACACAGCAAATGTGAACGCGGCCGTTAGCAGCTGTGATCTTGCCACACAGCAAATGTGAACGCGGCCATTAGCAGCTGTGATCTTGCCACACAGCAAATGTGAACGCGGCCGTTAGCAGCTGTGATCTTGCCACACAGCAAATGTGAACGCGGCCGTGCCAACATCGATGTAGCACAGATGTGAAAGCTGTGATCTTGCCACACAGCAAATGTGAACGCGGCCGTTAGCAGCTGTGATCTTGCCACACAGCAAATGTGAACGCGGCCTTTAGCAGCTGTGATCTTGCCACACAGCAAATGTGAACGCGGTCGTTAGCAGCTGTGGTCTTGCCACACAGCAAATGTGAACGCGGTCGTTAGCAGCTGTGATCTTGCCACACAGCAAATGTGAACGCGGCCGTTAGCAGCTGAGGCGAGTTTCGCAGAATCAATCCGAAAGCATCATAAATTATGCGATCGCCTCACGGATCCAGAAGCGCGTTTCGTTCTCAAAGGCGATTACAAACATTTTCCAATATGAGCGCTCACAACGAGCGTTCGCAGAGTCCAAAGCTTTTCTCCCACACAAAACTGCACACGCAGGCGCTCGCCGCGAGCGTTCGTCTCGTACCTTTAAAAAAAATGTCTTTCGAAACAAATCCCACCTCTGGTCCCGTGAGACGATCGCCTATGCTGCTTTCGGATCGTTTCTGCGAAACCCACCTGAATTGGACTTTCTCCCCCCCCCCCCCCCCCCCCCGTAGGCTGGGGGTAAGAACTGACCCACTGCGTCTCCCTACGCGAGTCATAAGAGGTGAATAACCAGGGAGATCGTGACTTGATTGGCTTCTATTCTAATTTGTCCTGCAGTGACTTTCGTGACCAATGACCTTACATAGCTTACAAAGGCGATAGGCCGTTCAACTCCATTCATCATTCATCATTATCTGGCCTTATTTTCTATTCATGATTAATTCTGAATGGTCGAATTTTAGCTCTCGAGCAAAACCGCCCGTAATGAATAACAACAAAGATAGACATGATTTTTTAAATAGAGGAAATGCAATATAATGATTACGAAATTTATCCATGACACATAAACCGAACGAATACATTTTATATGCAGTAATATCTTGCAACAGTTTAAACTATGATTTCTGTCAAATTTTGATATAAATCAGAACAAAACAAAATTAAAATGTACATGTATACTTAAGAATAACGTATCGATTTTAGTGGTGACGTGAGAAGTGGCTACATCTGTCTTTGGTGGCTTGTTTGGTGCAATTTTAGCTGAGTACCTTCCACCTGTTTCGAGACCACGCGATTGGTTTCCCGACTGTGATAGTTTGTCATCCGTCTCGAACGCACATTGGTGTGTGAAACCACACACGCATTATTGCACAGTCAATAGTATTGACAGGGATACGGTCACTCCATGTCGAAGAAAGAAGGTGGTAGTGGTTCCCATTGTAACCCTCGCCACAACAGGGGAAACTCGACTTTTGGAAAGGCTTCTAGAGACGGGCCACACTAGTGGACTCGTCCGGAAAGAGGGGTGCGGGAAAGACAGCCAAGCTGGTTAACCACACAAGCTAGCGGGCCACAACATCTGATTGGCAAGCGTTTTTGGTCTTTTCATCCGCAGTGAATTCGCAGTCATTGACACACATAATGACAACAGAATACAGCGATTCGATAAACAAAAACTCGTAAAAACGCAGCCAATCAAATGTCATGGCCCGTCAGCTTGTGTGGCCCACCAGCTTGGCTGTCTTTCCCGCACCCCTCTCCTCGGACTAATCCACTGATGTGGCCCGTCTCTGGAAGCCTTTCCCGACTTTTTTCTTTTCTTCTTTTCTTCAGATTTTGTTTATGTGAAATTATAGCAGAGACATAAATAAACCTTTTTAAAGGTGCAAAAATGATTTCAGATTGCATAAGAGATGGGTGAGGTACGTTTGAATATACACATAGTAGTACCAAAAAGACGCTATTTTGAAGGGAAAAAATGCCTGTAAAGAATGGAAAACGCTCGTACAAATCTACACCGTTTGCTAAGTGTGTGTGTGTGTGTGTGTGTGTGTGCGTGTGTGTGTAAATCGTGTAACTAAGCATGATGAAACGTTGATGTCTCTGGAAGCAACTGAGTCAATCATAAAATGATGGACAAAGAGATACAATTAAGAAAATGATCGAAGTCGTTGGAACTGATCCACGCCCTTGTTCTGCACAGATATATGTATATCTCAAATCAAAGCGAGGGTCTGAGTGCCTCATACTGTCGCGAGGGATCACATTATTTTTATGATGAACATTGCATTCAGTAAAGACCCTGAGAAACTAAACAGCACCGTCTCGTCTCCATCACGTGTGCCCAATCATCGATGTCATCATCATCATCATCATCAGCAGCAGCAGCAGCAGCAGCAGCAGCAGCAGGAGTTAACGAGATACCCCATCGTTGCAGGATGTCTTTGCCTGCAGATATTATCATAACTCAACCTCCTACTGACCATACATTTACTCGCTGTTTCAGTTGAAACCAATCTCACAGGAGGAACAAAGGGTCTACGGACCAGGTATGAACTTTTTATCCATCACATCCACATTCTCGCTTTCATTAACAGCGGTCTTACTTTGCGTGCTTTCCTCGACAGCTGGCAGACTGTGAATTGCTTCGGATGGATGGATGCATGCATGCATGCATGGATGGATGGATGGATGGATGGATACATTGATGGATCGTTGCATTGAAGGATCGATGCATTGATAGATCGATGAATAGATGGATGCATGGATGAATGGAAGGATGGATACGAGGTTGCAGGGAGGGAGGGATGAGTGAAGGGATGAATGGATGAATAAATGAAAGGAAGGAAAGATGCATGAACGAATGCATGGATGGATAGATGAAATGGATGGGTGGATTGAAGAATGGATGGATGCATGGATGGATTGAAGAATGGGTGGATGCATGGATGAATGGATGGGTGGATGCATGGAGGAGTGGATGGATGGATGAGTGGATGGGTGGATGCATGGATGGATGGATAGATGGATGGATGGGTGGATGCATGGATGGATGGATGGATGGGTGGATGCATGGATGGATGGATGGATAGATGGATGGATGGGTGGATGCATGGATGGATGGAGGGATGGATGAATGAATGGATGGGTGGATGCATGGATGGATGGATGGGTGGATGGATGGGTGGATGCATGGATGGATGGATGAATGGATGCATAGATGGATGGATATATGGATGGATGGATGAATGGATGGGTGAATGCATGGATGGATGGATGGATGAATGAATGGATGGGTGGATGCATGGATGGATGGATGGATGGGTGGATGCATGGATGGATGGATGAATGCATGGATGGATGGATGAATTAATGAATGGATGGGTGGATGCATAGATGGATGGAGGGATGGATGAATGGATGGGTGGATGCATGGATGGATGGATGGATGCATGAAGGGAGGGAGGGAGGGAGGGAGGGAGGGAGGGAGGGAGGGGAGCAGGGATGGAGGGAGGTAGGGATGGATGGAAGGATCAATAGATGGATGGATGGGTGTGTGAACGCTGACACGACATCCATTTTCAAATGAGCGTAACTTCTACAATTTTGTTTCTACAGAGACTATAATTTAATATCGAGTTAATCAGAAAAGCCTGCAGAAAAAACATGGTTGCATATTCGAACAATAAACAATCGAGTCAGGATTGGTTTTGTGGTGGCCGACCACAAGTGAAATTTTGATCAAAGATCCTGATTCGTCCAACACGATGTTGATGATAAACATTTTTCATGCAAATGAGAGGACGAAGACTAGTTTCGTTCCCGTTTCGAAATCTGGAGGCCATTTGCTGAAAAATCAGTCTATCCAACGTCATGTAATTGAAGGAAAAACAGTCAGACACCTTAGCAGTCACTCGGACATTAAAAATAGTTATCATTGTCATTTGTCATTATATGTTTCTTACCTCACCACTTACCCTCTACTCACCTTCTCTCTCTCTCTCTCTCTCTCTCTCTCTCTCTCTCTCTCCTCTCTCTCTCTCTTCTCTCTCTCTCTCTCTCTCTCTCTCTCTCTCTCTCTCTCTCTCCTCTCTCTCTCTCCCTCTCTCCCCCCCCTCTCTCTCTCTCTCTCTCTCTCTCTCTCTCTCTCTCTCTCAGATATTAAAAATGGACCCGTCCAGATATCCCCATAAAGCATATAAGACAATGCTACACTCGGGTGCTAGCGAAACCTGGGCAGAAAAGAGTAAGTCAGTATTGTATAGATACGATTTTGGTACAGTGTGGGGAGAGCAAAATGTACCACGAGAGAAAGAATTTTTGAGAGAACTTAAAACACGCCTTTTAGGTGAATACAGTGGTATATGGGTTGAATCTCTCATGAAAAGTTGCAGATACGATTTCTATAAATCCTTTAAGACTCTCTGGGGCAGAGAAGACTACTTATTTGTACTAGACAAAAAAAGCATTTCGTGACGTGTATGTTCATTTCCGCACTGGCTTCAGCGATCTGTTTAATCATAAATACAGGTATGTAAATGAAGGTAATAGCAACTTATTCCTTTGTCCAACCTGTTATGAATCTGAGGACGATGAAAAGCATTTCTTACTCGAATATCCATTGTACCAGGTTTTGAGACAGAAATACTTTGCAAATTTTGTTCCACGGTGGTGACATTAGTGTACAGGCGCTCTTGACAACACAGAACGTGAATTCTATACGACAGGTATCAATGTATCTATACTATGCATTTAAAAGAAGGAAGGAGGCAGTCTGTATTGCAATGGCCGATGAGGCATACTATGTATCATCTAATTGTGATGGGCCGGAGGCCTAACAATAAACTAAGATCGTTCGTTCGTTCTCTCTCTCTCTCTCTCTCTCTCTCTCTCCTCGCCATCAAATCAGAATATTATTTGTATGCCATTGGCAAGAAAGCATAGAAAAAAATCATTGTAGATAGGCCTTCTGCACCTTGGATGACATCGGCCGTAAAGACCGCTAAACAAGCTCGTCGTCGAGCAGAGAGGAAGTGGCGAACCTCCAAACTAGAAGTTGACAGACAAATATACAACAAGCACAAGGAATAAGTTCAGACAATTATTGCAGACGCCAAGAAATCATACTGCAGCACCAAAATTTGTGAATCCACCTCCACAAAAGCCTTATTCTCCACCATGGACAACCTGCTTGGTTGCTCTTCCACCTCTCCCTTCCCCAACAACAGCATCGACCCCTCCAAACTCCCACAAGCCTTCTCAGAATACTTCCACAATAAGATCAAAGCCTTCCGCGACAAACTTGACAACATACCCTAATATAGCTCTGACACTCCTCCTGCTTTCACTGGCACTCCTCTCACACACTTCAAGCCTCTCACTCTCTCGGAACTGCAAACAGTCATCAAAGATATCACTCTAAAAACTTATGACCTTGACCCTCTTCCAGCTCAACTCTACTCTGACTGTCTACCCGAACTTCTTCCTTCTATCCTTGAAATCATCAATAACTCTTTGCAATCAGGCACTGTCCCAGACTCATTCAAGACCGCCATTGTCAAACCTCGTATGAAGAAACCATCACTCGATCCCAACGTCCTAGGCAATTTCCGCCCTGTCTCAAACCTATCCTTTATCTCCAAACTTCTTGAAAGAATAGTCCTCAACCAACTCAACTCTCACCTCCTGCATCACAATCTTCTCTCTCCTCTTCAATCAGCCTATCGACCTAACCACTCCACCGAAACTGCCCTTCTAAAGATCACAAATGACCTTCTCTTGGCCGCTGACAAAGGTCAAATCTCTGCCCTTTCCCTCATGGATCTATCGGCCGCATTTGATACGGTTGACCACAACATTCTTCTTCAACGT
>JAWQFJ010000803.1:19858-42358 GCA_034096865.1 Theodoxus fluviatilis | reverse complement strand
GAAACGGCAAGGTTGCCAGAAACTTGTCACGTCTGAGCACGCCCAGCTCGCATGTTGCGATTGCAAGCGCGACAACTTGGACGCATGGAGCATAGCCGCCTGAAACGCGTCCACGCGTGAGAAGGCCGTAAGTTCGAAATCGACGTCGTTAGTCATGTACTTTGAGGTCCAAAGTTCAACGTGCCATTGTGGCCGATGCTGCATCCTGATTGGCTGATTAGACCACGTGGCTCAGACAGGTATCTTTTGCGCCAAGCTCCATTGTCCGTCATTCATTTCTGTCGTTCGAAAGCCGCTTATATAAACAAATACTGGCACACATACACAGAAACCGCACCCAGAGCACATCTTGAATTCCTCAAAGTAATAATTAGAATACATCAGTAGCTCATTTAATTCCTCAAAGTAATAATTAGAATACATCAGTAGCTCATTTAATTCCTCAAAGTAATAATTAGAATACATCAGTAGCTCATTTAATTCCTCAAAGTAATAATTAGAATACATCAGTAGCTCATTTAATTCCTCAAAGTAATAATTAGAATACATCAGTAGCTCATTTAATTCCTCAAAGTAATAATTAGAATACATCAGTAGCTCATTTAATTCCTCAAAGTAATAATTAGAATACATCAGTAGCTCATTTAATTCCTCAAAGTAATAATTAGAATACATCAGTAGCTCATTTAAATTGCTACATTATTCAAAATGTTAATGCGGGTGGAATAGTAGTGGGAGTTCGGACCACTGAAAGCTACACGATACTGCATAGTTCATCATGTTCGGGAACTCAGCCTGTGTAGTGACGTATGCATATCATTACAGGGTCGGGAACTCAGCCTGTGTAGTGACGTATGCATATCATTACAGGGTCGGGAACTCGGCCTGTGTAGTGACGTATGCATATCATTACAGGGTCGGGAACTCAGCCTGTGTAGTGACGTATGCATATCATTACAGGGTCGGGAACTCAGCTTGGGCAGTGACGTATGCATATCATTACAGGGTCGGGAACTCAGCCTGTGTAGTGACGTATGCATATCATTACAGGGTCGGGAACTCAGCCTGTGTAGTGACGTATGCATATCATTACAGGGTCGGGAACTCAGCCTGTGTAGTGACGTATGCATATCATTACAGGGTCGGGAACTCAGCCTGTGTAGTGACGTATGCATATCATTACAGGGTCGGGAACTCGGCCTGTGTAGTGACGTATGCATATCATTACAGGGTCGGGAACTCAGCCTGTGTAGTGACGTATGCATATCATTACAGGGTCGGGAACTCAGCCTGTGTAGTGACGTATGCATATCATTACAGGGTCGGGAACTCAGCCTGTGTAGTGACGTATGCATATCATTACAGGGTCGGGAACTCAGCCTGTGTAGTGACGTATGCATATCATTACAGGGTCGGGAACTCAGCCTGTGTAGTGACGTATGCATATCATTACAGGGTCGGGAACTCAGCCTGTGTAGTGACGTATGCATATCATTACAGGGTCGGGAACTCAGCCTGTGTAGTGACGTATGCATATCATTACAGGGTCGGGAACTCAGCTTGGGCAGTGACGTACGCACAGGTGTCACAGCGCCGAAGGTGATTTCATCGCGCATGGTTCTGCGCATGCCCCGAAACCGGAAGTGACGTATTTTGTACGTTCGGCGATGCCTATAAGCATCGCGCATCGTTATGCATCGCGCCTGGTAAACGTTAATTTGCAGTGTTCTCTGGAGCTTAAACATGGATATCCAATGCGAATTAGGCACTCTAGAGGCCCCTCCAGTTGCAATGTGTTCATAGAATATAAATAAACATACATGTTTTCAGCAACATACAACAAGAGTTGAACTGAGGCAAATGTTACCTTGTTCTAGTATCTGGTAGCACGACGAGCGACTTTTCTGCCTGTATCAGCTGTCCAGGCAGGGGAAGTGCCATTCTTTCGGTGGCTGAAATGCTGCAGAACCTCTGACACTTCTGAGATAAACTTGTCCACTTCTTGATTGAACTGTTCATTGGAAAGTACGTGTTTTTTTCGTTTTTTTCTTCGTCCTCTCACTTGCCGCCATCTTGTTAACTTTAGTCTCGCGGCACATCACCTTTGAACGAGGCGCGATACACGCGTCACTTCCGGTTTTGACGCATGCGCAGAACCAAAGAGTATGATTTACCAACGGCGTCAGCACACCGGAACTCAGCTTGGGTAGTGACGTATGCATATCATTACAGAGTTTTTATGGCGTATGCGTATGCAAAAGTCCCTGAACACAAGATCGCGTGTGTCACTTCAGCCTCGTTTATATCGGGTGCTGCGCCTTCGCACAACTTAATAGCAAATTGTTCCGAGTGAGTGCGGTGCGCGCGCGCGCGTGTATGTGCGCCTGTACATGTCAGCATGTATCTGAAGGCGCGCGCGTGTATGTGCGCCTGTACATGTCAGCATGTGTCTGAAGGCGCGTGCGAGATGATGTGTTTGTACGAAATGTAGTAGTGTTGTGGAATTTCAGCGCGGACTGTGGACTTACCGAACGCTGGCATCTTAACATCCGTCCAGTACTTGAGGCCTGCGTTCTGTATGAAAGAAACAATAACAACAACTACACGAGAAGGACACAGAAAACAATGGAAACCAGAAACTCTAAAGACAGAACGGTCAGAGGAGATATTGAACATGGACCTAACAGTGCGGTCATTGAACAAGGAAAGGACAGGGCGGTCATTAAACAAGCAAAGGACAGGGCGGTCATTGAACAAGGAAAGGACAGTGCGGTCATTGAACAAGGAAAGGACAGGGCGGTCATTGAACAAGGAAAGGACAGGGCGGTCATTGAACAAGGAAAGGACAGGGCGGTCATTGAACAAGGAAAAGACAGGGCGGTCATTGAACAAGGAAAGGACAGGGCGGTCATTGAACAAGGAAAGGACAGGGCGGTCATTGAACAAGAAAAGGACAGTGCGGTCATTGAACAAGGAAAGGACAGTGCGGTCATTGAACAAGGAAAGGACAGGGCGGTCATTGAACAAGGAAAGGACAGTGCGGTCATTGAACAAGGAAAGGACAGTGCGGTCATTGAACAAGGAAAGGACAGTGCGGTCATTGAACAAGGAAAGGACAGGGCGGTCATTGAACAAGGAAAGGACAGGGCGGTCATTGAACAAGGAAAGGACAGTGCGGTCATTGAACAAGGAAAGGACAGTGCGGTCATTGAACAAGGAAAGGACAGGGCGGTCATTGAACAAGGAAAGGACAGGGCGGTCATTGAACAAGGAAAGGACAGGGCGGATATTGAAAACAGATCGGTCAGTGGGGATATGGGACACATAATGGTCAATGGAGATATTGAAGTCAGACAATACAGTGGGGATATTGAAGACAGATAGGGCAGTGGGGATACTGAAGACAGGTCTGTGAGGATACTGAAGGCAAACAGGTCAGAGGAGACATTGAAGACAGATAAAACATTAAGGGTACTGAAGACATACAGGTCAGAAAGGATTTTGAAGACACACACACACACACACACACACACACACACACACACACGCACACACACACACACACGCACAAACACATACACACACTCTTCTCTCTCTCTTTCTCTCTCTCTCTCTCTCTCTTTCTCTGTCTGTCCGTCCGTAAGTCCGTCTGTCTGCCTGCCTGTTTGTCTGTCTCTGTCTCTCTGTGTGTCTCTGTCTCTCTCTCTCTGTGTCTCTCTCTCTGTGTCTCTCTCTGTGTGTCTCTCTCTCTGTGTCTGTCTCTCTCTTTCTCTCTCTCTCTTTCTCTCTCTCTCTTTCTCTCTCTCTTTCTCTGTGTCTCTGTCTGTCTCTCTGTCTCTGTCTCTGTCTCTCTCTCCCCCCCCCCCCCCTCTCTCTCTCTCTCTCTCTCTCTCTCACTTCCTCCCTCTCTCACTCACACACACACACACACACACACACTCACACACACTCACACACATACGCACACTTACACACACATACACGCACACACATACACACACACTTACACTCACACACACACATACACACACACACTCACATACATACACACTTACACACACACACACACACACTCGGCACAGCAGCAGCAAAGGACTGACTCTACTCACAAACAGGATGTTATGAGTATCCGTGCCCATGGTGGACTCCGCGGGGGAGGCCATGGACTGAACGCTCCGACGTTTCCTTACAGGACTCCCAGGGGAGGACGCCAGGCTGGGATCCAAGTCCCTCTGTGCACTCAGCACCTGGAACATGCAGAGGTCAGTCCAGGTACACAGCGTTTGAGATACGTAGTCGTCTATTGTAACAAAGGGAGTTAGTTATAGAGGCACGACATCATCCTTTCCACAAAGGAAATTTCAGAGGCAGGCGAGCGGTGGTACGTTTCGCCAAGGGATTTATAGAGGTAGGCAGAATCCTTTCTTTTTGCAGAGAAAAATCACAGTGACGGGTGATAGTACGTTTTGCAAATGGAGATATAGTGGCAAGCGGTCGTCCTTTTTGCAAGTGGAGTGATAAAGGCAGGCGACAGTTTGTTTTGCAAAGAAAAATATAGAGGCAGGCGATACTCCGTTTTACAAATAGAATCAAAGAAGCCGACTCTAGTCCGTTTTGCAAAGAGAATTATAGAGGCAGGCGCTAGTCAGTTTTGCAAATAGAAATAAAGAGGCGGACGACTTGGCTAACAAACGCGCCCCAGTTTTTCGCCTCGAGGGCTAGCCGAGGGCGAGCGAGACGTCTAAGATACGGCCAATCAGCAATTGGCAAGGCGGGAGTCCGAGAGAACATGGCTACGTCCTGATGCGAGAGTCGGTGAAGAAGTTGTCGATAGACGAAATAACTGGCGATACAGATATCACATCACTTTTTCACTTGATAGAACATTAACACACTATGGTGTCATATCGAATGGCATGAAAACTTTTTTAACGGAAAAAAGAAACCCGGGTTCAATTGTAGACAATTTTGTCGAAAATGTTGTGGTCCATTCATTTCGATCAATTCAAGGGACATAATTCATAGAGCGTACGTGTACGGCGTTTATTGTTTGCAAACGACAAAACATTGCTCGGCAGTGTATGTCCAGAAATAACCTATACGCCTACTCCTTAAAATGTACAAACGAACACTCGAACAGCAAATACTTCCGTGCACGTACACTTTTCCATTCTTGGACACCGAGAACCACATTACAGACACTGAGAAGCTCATTACAGACACTGAGAAGCTCATTACAGACACTGAGAAGCTCATTACAGACACTGAGAAGCTCATTACAGACACTGAGAAGCTCATTACAGACACTGAGAAGCTCATTACAGACACTGAGAAGCACATTACAGACACTGAGAAGCTCATTACAGACACTGAGAAGCTCATTACAGACACTGAGAAGCTCATTACAGACACTGAGAAGCTCATTACAGACACTGAGAAGCTCATTACAGACACTGAGAAGCTCATTACAGACACTGAGAAGCACATTACAGACACTGAGAAGCACATTACAGACACTGAGAAGCACATTACAGACACTGAGAAGCACATTACAGACACTGAGAAGCACATTACAGACACTGAGAACACATTACAGACACTGAGAAGCACATTACAGACACTGAGAAGCACATTACAGACACTGAGAAGCACATTACAGGCACTGAGAAGCACATTACAGACACTGAGAAGCTCATTACAGACACTGAAAAGCACATTACAGACACTGAGAAGCACATTACAGACACTGAGAAGCACATTACAGACACTGAGAAGCACATTACAGACACTGAGAAGCACATTACAGACACTGAGAAGCACATTACAGACACTGAGAAGCACATTACAGACACTGAGAAGCACATTACAGACACTGAGAAGCACATTACAGACACTGAGAAGCACATTACAGGCACTGAGAAGCACATTACAGACACTGAGAAGCTCATTACAGACACTGAGAAGCACATTACAGACACTGAGAAGCACATTACAGACACTGAGAAGCACATTACAGACACTGAGAAGCACATTACAGACACTGAGAAGCACATTACAGACACTGAGAAGCACATTACAGACACTGAGAAGCACATTACAGACACTGAGAAGCACATTACAGACACTGAGAAGCACATTACAGACACTGAGAAGCACATTACAGACACTGAGAAGCACATTACAGACACTGAGAAGCACATTACAGACACTGAGAAGCACATTACAGACACTGAGAAGCACATTACAGACACTGAGAAGCACATTACAGACACTGAGAAGCACATTACAGACACTGAGAAGCACATTACAGACACTGAGAAGCACATTACAGACACTGAGAAGCACATTACAGACACTGAGAAGCACATTACAGACACTGAGAAGCACATTACAGACACTGAGAAGCACATTACAGACACTGAGAAGCACATTACAGACACTGAGAAGCACATTACAGACACTGAGAAGCACATTACAGACACTGAGAAGCACATTACAGACACTGAGAAGCACATTACAGACACTGAGAAGCACATTACAGACACTGAGAAGCACATTACAGACACTGAGAAGCACATTACAGACACTGAGAAGCACATTACAGACACTGAGAAGCACATTACAGACACTGAGAAGCACATTACAGACACTGAGAAGCACATTACAGACACTGAGAAGCACATTACAGACACTGAGAAGCACATTACAGACACTGAGAAGCACATTACAGACACTGAGAAGCTCATTACAGACACTGAGAAGCACATTACAGACACTGAGAAGCACATTACAGACACTGAGAAGCACATTACAGACACTGAGAAGCTCATTACAGACACTGAGAAGCACATTACAGACACTGAGAAGCACATTACAGACACTGAGAAGCACATTACAGACACTGAGAAGCACATTACAGACACTGAGAAGCACATTACAGACACTGAGAAGCACATTACAGACACTGAGAAGCACATTACAGACACTGAGAAGCTCATTACAGACACTGAGAAGCTCATTACAGACACTGAGAAGCACATTACAGACACTGAGAAGCTCATTACAGACACTGAGAAGCACATTACAGACACTGAGAAGCACATTACAGACACTGAGAAGCTCATTACAGACACTGAGAAGCACATTACAGACACTGAGAAGCACATTACAGACACTGAGAAGCACATTACAGACACTGAGAAGCACATTACAGACACTGAGAAGCACATTACAGACACTGAGAAGCACATTACAGACACTGAGAAGCACATTACAGACACTGAGAAGCACATTACAGACACTGAGAAGCACATTACAGACACTGAGAAGCACATTACAGACACTGAGAAGCACATTACAGACACTGAGAAGCACATTACAGACACTGAGAAGCACATTACAGACACTGAGAAGCACATTACAGACACTGAGAAGCACATTACAGACACTGAGAAGCACATTACAGACACTGAGAAGCTCATTACAGACACTGAGAAGCACATTACAGACACTGAGAAGCACATTACAGACACTGAGAAGCACATTACAGACACTGAGAAGCACATTACAGACACTGAGAAGCTCATTACAGACACTGAGAAGCTCATTACAGACACTGAGAAGCTCATTACAGACACTGAGAAGCTCATTACAGACACTGAGAAGCTCATTACAGACACTGAGAAGCACATTACAGACACTGAGAAGCACATTACAGACACTGAGAAGCACATTACAGACACTGAGAAGCACATTACAGACACTGAGAAGCACATTACAGACACTGAGAAGCACATTACAGACACTGAGAAGCACATTACAGACACTGAGAAGCACATTACAGACACTGAGAAGCACATTACAGACACTGAGAAGCACATTACAGACACTGAGAAGCACATTACAGACACTGAGAAGCACATTACAGACACTGAGAAGCACATTACAGACACTGAGAAGCACATTACAGACACTGAGAAGCACATTACAGACACTGAGAAGCACATTACAGACACTGAGAAGCTCATTACAGACACTGAGAAGCACATTACAGACACTGAGAAGCACATTACAGACACTGAGAAGCACATTACAGACACTGAGAAGCACATTACAGACACTGAGAAGCACATTACAGACACTGAGAAGCACATTACAGACACTGAGAAGCACATTACAGACACTGAGAAGCACATTACAGACACTGAGAAGCACATTACAGGCACTGAGAAGCACATTACAGACACTGAGAAGCACATTACAGACACTGAGAAGCACATTACAGACACTGCCACCTATCAGCGGCAACCCAATTCGCACGGTCTCCGCCATTTTGGTTCATCCGGGCCTCTGCAGCAAGATGCAGCGAGGGACCTCCGGAGCAACGTCGGCCTCCCTCCTTCATAGCGAGTGCCTCCTTGTGAGCGAGACGACGTAGGCAACGCCTAGCCCTCGAGATTTCTTGCCTCCCAAACGCGCCCCAAGTATGCTAAGTTCCACATGCAGTGACCCGTGTTTTTTCTGTAGCATGTGTAGCTTACAGGGCCATTCTAATGAAAATAGGACGATCGGAGATAATCATGATCTTGGGCCTTAGAATATTTATACGCACCTGATCAAATATTCAGCAAATATATCCCAAGACCCGGCAAATTTGACAGCATACTTGGCCAGTATTAGCCAAGACTTGGCAAACACCAGTTAAGAACCGGCTTTAGAGAGAGAAACTCATCTTTTTAAAAGGGGGGGGGGGGGGGGTGATGACGTCACTGAGGAACTCGGCACGCTGCATCGAGAAGAACAACACTTACGTCATCAATGTTGATGTCATTTCCGGTACCCAGCAGCTGCACGCTCTTGTCCACTGCCAGAACGCACACCAGCGCATAGGGTTCGACATCCACAGTCAGTTCCACAGGCTTTCCAGCCTTTATGACGTCAGCTGAGAACCGTGGTTGGACCTGAAAGGCAGAGCAGATTGAAGCAGCTCATTGGAATCTCTTCCACTGCTGGGCCACACTAGTGGACTCCTCCGAGGAAAGGGGTGCGATGTAGGTCGTTTAATTCGCAGTGACTCCCACACAGAATGACAACCAAATGATTACTTGCTCGCCAGCTCACATATGCAAACTTGGACGGTCATTTAGCCCAAAGAAGGACACATAGTGTGAATAATCGACAAACTGGTGTACACAATGCGATTTCAGCTGACACGGGTTACGATGAATATCGCATTTGTAGCAGACGTCAAGACGATTCGGGCCTGTTTCGAGCATAAACGCCTTTGCCAAAACGCAGCCAATCAGATGCCGCGGCCCGCCAGGAGAGCGGGGTCCGCACCCCTCTCCTCGGACAAGTCCACTAGTGTGGCCCTTAAGTGGAAGGGATTCCCCTTATCGGATTATGGTGTAGTGAGTAGTATGCTCCATGTAGTGTAGTGTGTAGTATGCTCCATGTAGTGTAGTGTGTAGTGTGCTCCATGTAGTGTAGTGTCTAGTATGCTCCATGTAGTTTAGTGTGTAGTATGCTCCATGTAGTGTCGTGTGTAGTATGGTCCATGTAGTGTCGTGTGTAGTATGCTCCATGTTGTGTCGTGTGTAGTATGCTCCATGTTGTGTCGTGTGTAGTATGCTCCGTGTAGTGTAGTGTCTAGTATGCTCCATGTAGTGTCGTATGTAGTATGCTCCATGTAGTGTAGTGTCTAGTATGCTCCATGTAGTGTCGTATGTAGTATGCTCCATGTAGTGTAGTGTCTAGTATGCTCCATGTAGTGTAGTGTCTAGTATGCTCCATGTAGTGTCGTATGTAGTATGCTCCATGTAGTGTCGTGTGTAGTATGCTCCATGTAGTGTAGTGTCTAGTATGCTCCATGTAGTGTAGTGTCTAGTATGCTCCATGTAGTGTCGTATGTAGTATGCTCCATGTAGTGTGGTGTGTAGTATGCTCCATGTAGTGTAGTGTCTAGTATGCTCCATGTAGTGTCGTGTGTAGTATGCTCCATGTAGTGTCGTGTTTAGTATGCTCTATGTAGTGTCGTGAGAAGTATGCTCCATGTAGTTTAATGTCTAGTATGCTCCATGTAGTGTCGTGTGTAGTATTATCCATGTAGTGTAGTATCTAGTATGCTCCGTGTAGTGTCGTGTGTAGTATGCTCCATGTACTGTCGTGTGTAGTATGCTCCATGTAGTGTAGTGTCTAGTATGCTCCATGTAGTGTCGTGTGTAGTATGCTCCGTGTAGTGTAGTGTGTAGTATGCTGCATGTAGTGTTGTGTGTAGTATGCTCCATGTAGTGTAGTGTCTAGTATGCTCCATGTAGTGTCGTGTGTAGTGTGCTCCGTGTAGTGTAGTGTCTAGCATGCTCCATGTAGTGTTGTGTGTAGTATGCTCCATGTAGTGTCGTGTATAGTATGCTCCATGTAGTGTCGTGTGTAATATGCTCCGTGTAGTGTAGTATCTAGTATGCTCCATGTAGTGTCGTGTGTAGTATGCTCCATGTAGTGTAGTGTGTAGTATGCTCCATGTTGTGTCGTGTGTAGTATGCTCCGTGTAGTGTAGTGTCTAGTATGCTCCATGTAGTGTCGTGTATAGTATGCTCCATGTAGCATAGTGTGTAGTATGCTCCAGGTAGTGTCGTGTATAGTATGCTCCATGTAGTGTCGTGTATAGTATGCTCCATGTAGTGTCGTGTATAGTATGCTCCATGTTGTGTCGTGTGTAGTATGCTCCGTGTAGTGTAGTGTCTAGTATGCTCCATGTAGTGTCGTATGTAGTATGCTCCATGTAGTGTAGTGTATAGTATGCTCCATGTAGTGTGGTGTGTAGTATGCTCCATGTAGTGTAGTGTCTAGTATGCTCCATGTAGTGTCGTGTTTAGTATGATCCATGTAGTGTAGTGTCTAGTATGCTCCATGTAGTGTAGTGTCTAGTATGCTCCATGTAGTGTCGTGTGTAGTATGCTCTATGTAGTGTCGTGTGTAGTATGTTCTATGTAGTGTCGTGAGAAGTATGCTCCATGTAGTGTAGTGTATAGTATGCTCCGTGTAGTGTCGGGTGTAGTATGCTCCATGTAGTGTAGTGTATAGTATACTCCATGTAGTGTTGTGTGTAGAGTGCTGTGAGCGGTGTCTAGCAGGCGCTGTGCGTAGTATGTTGCATGCTGTATGCTGTCCTTTGCGTTGTGTGCTGTGTGCATCTGTAGTGTTTGCTGTGTGCATCTGTAGTGTGTAATGTGTGCATCTGTAGTGTGTGCTGTGTGTCAAGTATAGTGTCTCGTGTCCTGTGTGTTGTCTGCAGCGTGTGCTACATGTAGTGTGCTGTGTGCAGTGTGTGTTGTCTGTAGTGTGCTGTCTGCAGTGTGTGTTGTCTGTAGTGTGTGCTGCATGTAGTATGATGTCTGTAGCGTGTGCTGTATGTAGTATTGTGTGTAGTGTGTGTTGTCTGTAGTGTGTGCTGTGTGTAATGTGTGCTGCATGTAGTGTGATGTGTGTAGTGTATGCTGTCATTAGTGTGCGCTGCATGTAGTGTGCTGTGTGTAGTTGTGTAGTGTGTGTTGCCTGTAGTGCGTGCTGCACGTAGTGTGTGTTGCCTGTAGTGCGTGCTGCACGTAGTGTGTGTTGCCTGTAGTGTGTGTTGCCTGTAGTGCGTGCTGCCTGTAGTGTGTGTTGCCTGTGTTGTGTGTTGCCTGTGTTGTGTGTTGCCTGTATTGTTGCCTGTATTGTGTGTTGTCTGTGTTGTGTGTTGCCTGTGTTGTGTGTTGCCTGTATTGTGTGTTGCCTGTGTTGTGTGTTGCCTGTGTTGTGTGTTGCCTGTGTTGTGTGTTGCCTGTGTTGTGTGTTGCCTGTGTTGTGTGTTGCCTGTGTTGTGTGTTGCCTGTATTGTGTGTTGCCTGTGTTGTGTGTTGCCTGTATGTGTGTTGCCTGTGTGTGTGTTGCCTGTATTGTGTGTTGCCTGTATTGTGTGTTGCCTGTATTGTGTGTTGCCTGTGTGTGTTGCCTGTGTTGTGTGTTGCCTGTGTGTGTGTTGCCTGTGTTGTGTGTTGCCTGTGTTGTGTGTTGCCTGTATTGTGTGTTGCCTGTATTGTGTGTTGCCTGTGTTGTGTGTTGCCTGTGTTGTGTGTTGCCTGTGTTGTGTGTTGCCTGTGTTGTGTGTTGCCTGTATTGTGTGTTGCCTGTGTTGTGTGTTGCCTGTGTTGTGTGTTGCCTGTATTGTGTGTTGCCTGTGTTGTGTGTTGCCTGTGTTGTGTGTTGCCTGTGTTGTGTGTTGCCTGTATTGTTGCCTGTATTGTGTGTTGCCTGTATTATGTGTTGCCTGTATTGTGTTGCCTGTATTGTGTGTTGCCTGTGTTGTGTGTTGCCTGTGTTGTGTGTTGCCTGTATTGTTGCCTGTGTTGTGTGTTGCCTGTGTTGTGTGTTGCCTGTGTTGTGTGTTGCCTGTATTGTTGCCTGTGTTGTGTGTTGCCTGTGTTGTGTGTTGCCTGTGTTGTGTGTTGCCTATATTGTGTGTTGCCTGTATTGTGTGTTGCCTGTGTTGTGTGTTGCCTGTATTGTTGCCTGTGTTGTGTGTTGCCTGTGTTGTGTGTTGCCTGTGTTGTGTGTTGCCTGTATTGTTGCCTGTATTGTGTGTTGCCTGTATTGTGTGTTGCCTGTAATGTGTTGCCTGTATTATGTGTTGCCTGTGTTGTGTGCTGCCTGTGTTGTGTGTTGCCTGTATTGTGTGTTGCCTGTATTGTGGGTTGCCTGTGTTGTGTGTTGCCTGTGTTGTGTGTTGACTGTGTTGTGTGTTGCCTGTGTTGTGTGTTGCCTGTGTTGTGTGCTGCCTGTGTTGTGTGTTGCCTGTGTTGTGTGCTGCCTGTGTTGTGTGTTGCCTGTGTTGTGTGTTGTCTGTGTTGTGTGTTGCCTGTATTGTTGCCTGTATTGTGTGTTGCCTGTATTGTGTGTTGCCTGTGTTGTGTGTTGCCTGTGTTTTGTGTTGCTGTGTTGTGTGTTGCCTGTATTGTGTGTTGCCTGTGTTGTGTGTTGCCTGTGTTGTGTGTTGCCTGTGTTGTGTGTTGCCTGTATTGTGTGTTGCCTGTGTTGTGTGTTGCCTGTGTTGTGTGTTGCCTGTGTTGTGTGTTGCCTGTATTGTGTGTTGCCTGTGTTGTGTGTTGCCTGTGTTGTGTGTTGCCTGTATTGTGTGTTGCCTGTATTGTTGCCTGTGTTGTGTGTTGCCTGTGTTGTGTGTTGCCTGTATTGTTGCCTGTATTGTGTGTTGCCTGTATTGTGTGTTGCCTGTATTGTGTGTTGCCTGTATTGTGTGTTGCCTGTGTTGTGTGTTGCCTGTGTTGCCTGTATTGTTGCCTGTGTTGTGTGTTGCCTGTATTGTGTGTTGCCTGTATTGTTGCCTGTATTGTGTGTTGCCTGTGTTGTGTGTTGCCTGTGTTGTGTGTTGCCTGTGTTGTGTGTTGCCTGTATTGTGTGTTGCCTGTGTAGTGTGTTGCCTGTGTTGTGTGTTGCCTGTGTTGTGTGTTGCCTGTGTTGTGTGTTGCCTGTATTGTGCGTTGCCTGTATTGTTGCCTGTGTTGTGTGTTGCCTGTGTTGTGTGTTGCCTGTGTTGTGTGTTGCCTGTATTGTTGCCTGTGTTGTGTGTTGCCTGTGTTGTGTGTTGCCTGTATTGTGTGTTGCCTGTGTTGTGTGTTGCCTGTGTTGTGTGTTGCCTGTGTTGTGTGTTGCCTGTATTGTGTGTTTCCTGTGTTGTGTGTTGCCTGTGTTGTGTGCTGCCTGTGTTGTGTGTTGCCTGTGTTGTGTGTTGCCTGTGTTGTGTGTTGCCTGTATTGTGTGTTGCCTGTATTGTTGCCTGTGTTGTGTGTTGCCTGTGTTGTTTGTTGCCTGTATTGTGTGTTGCCTGTATTGTGTGTTGCCTGTGTTGTGTGTTGGCTGTGTTGTGTGTTGCCTGTGTTGTGTGTTGCCTGTGTTGTGTGTTGCCTGTGTTGTGTGTTGCCTGTATTGTGTGTTGCCTGTGTTGTGTGTTGCCTGTGTTGTGTGTTGCCTGTATTGTGTGTTGCCTGTGTTGTGTGTTGCCTGTGTTGTGTGTTGCCTGTATTGTGTGTTGCCTGTATTGTGTGTTGCCTGTGTTGTGTGTTGCCTGTGTTGTGTGTTGCCTGTATTGTGTGTTGCCTGTATTGTGTGTTGCCTGTGTTTTGTGTTGCCTGTATTGTGTGTTGCCTGTATTGTGTGTTGCCTGTGTTGTGTGTTGCCTGTGTTGTGTGTTGCCTGTATTATGTGTTGCCTGTATTGTGTGTTGCCTGTGTTTTGTGTTGCCTGTATTGTGTGTTGCCTGTATTGTGTGTTGCCTGTGTTGTGTGTTGCCTGTGTTGTGTGTTGCCTGTATAGTGTGTTGCCTGTATTGTGTGTTGCCTGTATTGTGTGTTGCCTGTATTGTGTGTTGCCTGTGTTTTGTGTTGCCTGTATTGTGTGTTGCCTGTGTTGTGTGTTGCCTGTGTTGTGTGTTGCCTGTATTGTGTGTTGCCTGTTTTGTGTGTTGCCTGTGTTTTGTGTTGCCTGTATTGTGTGTTGCCTGTATAGTGTGTTGCCTGTATTGTGTGTTGCCTGTATTGTGTGTTGCCTGTGTTGTGTGTTGCCTGTATTGTGTGTTGCCTGTATTGTGTGTTGCCTGTATTGTTGCCTGTATTGTGTGTTGCCTGTATTGTGTGTTGCCTGTATTGTTGCCTGTATTGTGTGTTGCCTGTATTGTGTGTTGCCTGTATTGTTGCCTGTATTGTGTGTTGCCTGTGTTGTGTGTTGCCTGTGTTGTGTGTTGCCTGTGTTGTGTGTTGCCTGTATTGTGTGTTGCCTGTATTGTGTGTTGCCTGTGTTGTGTGTTGCCTGTGTTGTGTGTTGCCTGTATTGTGTGTTGCCTGTATTGTGTGTTGCCTGTGTTGTGTGTTGCCTGTATTGTGTGTTGCCTGTATTGTGTGTTGCCTGTGTTGTTTGTTGCCTGTGTTGTGTGTTGCCTGTATTGTGTGTTGCTATGTTGTGTGTTGCCTGTGTTGTGTGTTGCCTGTATTGTTGCCTGTGTTGTGTGTTGCCTGTGTTGTGTGTTGCCTGTGTTGTGTGTTGCCTGTGTTGTGTGTTGCCTGTGTTGTGTGTTGCCTGTGTTGTGTGTTGCCTGTATTGTGTGTTGCCTGTGTTGTGTGTTGCCTGTGTTGTGTGTTGCCTGTGTTGTGTGTTGCCTGTGTTGTGTGTTGCCTGTGTTGTGTGTTGCCTGTGTTGTGTGTTGCCTGTATTGTGTGTTGCCTGTGTTGTGTGTTGCCTGTGTTGTGTGTTGCCTGTGTTGTGTGTTGCCTGTATTGTGTGTTGCCTGTATTGTGTGTTGCCTGTGTTGTGTGTTGCCTGTATTGTGTGTTGCCTGTATTGTGTGTTGCCTGTATTGTGTGTTGCCTGTGTTGTGTGTTGCCTGTATTGTGTGTTGCCTGTGTTGTGTGTTGCCTGTATTGTGTGTTGCCTGTATTGTGTGTTGCCTGTGTTGTGTGTTGCCTGTATTGTGTGTTGCCTGTATTGTGTGTTGCCTGTGTTGTGTGTTGCCTGTATTGTGTGTTGCCTGTATTGTGTGTTGCCTGTATTGTGTGTTGCCTGTGTTGTGTGTTGCCTGTGTTGTGTGTTGCCTGTATTGTGTGTTGCCTGTGTTGTGTGTTGCCTGTGTTGTGTGTTGCCTGTGTTGTGTGTTGCCTGTGTTGTGTGTTGCCTGTATTGTGTGTTGCCTGTATTGTGTGTTGCCTGTGTTGTGTGTTGCCTGTATTGTGTGTTGCCTGTATTGTGTGTTGCCTGTGTTGTGTGTTGCCTGTATTGTGTGTTGCCTGTGTTGTGTGTTGCCTGTGTTGTGTGTTGCCTGTGTTGTATGTTGCCTGTATTGTGTGTTGCCTGTGTTGTGTGTTGCCTGTGTTGTGTGTTGCCTGTATTGTGTGTTGCCTGTATTGTGTGTTGCCTGTGTTGTGTGTTGCCTGTGTTGTGTGTTGCCTGTATTGTGTGTTGCCTATGTTGTGTGTTGCCTGTGTTGTGTGTTGCCTGTATTGTGTGTTGCCTGTGTTGTGTGTTGCCTGTGTTGTGTGTTGCCTGTATTGTGTGTTGCCTGTGTTGTGTGTTGCCTGTGTTGTGTGTTGCCTGTATTGTGTGTTGCCTGTATTGTGTGCTGCCTGTGTTGTGTGCTGCCTGTGTTGTGTGTTGCCTGTGTTGTGTGTTGCCTGTGTTGTGTGTTGCCTGTGTTGTGTGTTGCCTGTGTTGTGTGTTGCCTGTATTGTGTGTTGCCTGTGTTGTGTGTTGCCTGTGTTGTGTGTTGCCTGTGTTGTGTGTTGCCTGTATTGTGTGTTGCCTGTATTGTGTGTTGCCTGTATTGTGTGTTGCCTGTATTGTGTGTTGCCTGTGTTGTGTGTTGCCTGTGTTGTGTGTTGCCTGTGTTGTGTGTTGCCTGTGTTGTGTGTTGCCTGTGTTGTGTGTTGCCTGTGTTGTGTGTTGCTTGTATTGTGTGTTGCCTGTGTTGTGTGTTGCCTGTATTGTGTGTTGCCTGTATTGTGTGTTGCCTGTGTTGTGTGTTGCCTGTATTGTGTGTTGCCTGTATTGTGTGTTGCCTGTATTGTGTGTTGCCTGTGTTGTGTGTTGCCTGTGTTGTGTGTTGCCTGTGTTGTGTGTTGCCTGTATTGTGTGTTGCCTGTATTGTGTGTTGCCTGTATTGTGTGTTGCCTGTGTTGTGTGTTGCCTGTGTTGTGTGTTGCCTGTGTTGTGTGTTGCCTGTATTGTGTGTTGCCTGTATTGTGTGTTGCCTGTATTGTGTGTTGCCTGTGTTGTGTGTTGCCTATATTGTTGCCTGTATTGTGTGTTGCCTGTGTTGTTGCCTGTATTGTGTGTTGCCTGTATTGTTGCCTGTATTGTGTGTTGCCTGTGTTGTTGCCTGTATTGTGTGTTGCCTGTGTTGTTGCCTGTATTGTGTGTTGCCTGTATTGTGTTTTGCCTGTATTGTTGCCTGTGTTGTGTGTTGCCTGTGTTGTGTGTTGCCTGTATTGTGTGTTGCCTGTGTTGTGTGTTGCCTGTATTGTGTGTTGCCTGTATTGTGTGTTGCCTGTATTGTGTGTTGCCTGTATTGTTGCCTGTATTGTGTGTTGCCTGTATTGTGTGCTGCCTGTGTTGTGTGTTGCCTGTGTTGTGTGCTGCCTGTATTGTGTGTTGCCTGTATTGTGTGCTGCCTGTATTGTGTGTTGCCTGTGTTGTGTGTTGCCTGTGTTGTGTGTTGCCTGTATTGTGTGTAGCACCACTGATGTCTTTTCTCATTGGCTGGCCATCAGCAATTAAGTCAAGTAGCATTTCCTCATGATTGGTCACACCCCTGAATCTTCTTCTATCAGTGGACCATTGTCCTCAAGATAAGCTGCATTCCATCAAGATCTGCCTCATTTCCTACTTGGCAGGCAAGGAATGTATGTAAAATTTTCTCCGAAGTTTTCTATTTTGTCATGTATTCTTCTCAGTTTCCATTTTCAATTAGATGACATGGAATCATGCTGTCTTATTGCTTGCATACATAGAAGACATGTGTCTGAAAATCAAAAGGCTGTTGCGAAACATGGGTAGAAGCAAACTTTAAAACAAGGATTTTTTCCCCCATTTGTACAGTGTAAACTCAAAGGAAGCATCAAAGAAAAATAAAATGTTGTTACAGAGTGGTTGCCTTTTTAATGATTTTCTCACCAAAGTTTTTCTTCCTGGCAGTTTCTCAGTGCTTCTGACAATGTCAAGGAAGCCGAGATCATGTTGCCACCGATGTTGGATGAGTACTTCAATGATGGGCATCACACAGACATCGTGGTCAGTAAAGAGATGGGGGATAAAATGATGGTAGTGGTGGTGGTGGTGGTGGTGGTGGTGGTACTGGTGGTGGGTGGGTGGTGGTGGTGGTGGTGGTGGTGGTGGTGGTTGGTGGTGGTGGGTGATGGTGGTGGTGGTGGTGTTGGTGGTGGTGGGTGATGGTGGTGGTGGGTGATGGTGGTGGTGGGTGGTGGTGGTGGTGGTGGTGGTGGTGGTGGTGGTGGTGGTGGTGGTACTGGTGAGTGCGTGGTGGTGGTGGGTGGGTGGTGGTGGTGGTGGTGGTGGTGGTGGTGGTGGTTGGTGGTGGTTGGTGGTGGTGGTGGTGGTGTTGGTGGTGGTGGGTGATGGTGGTGGTGGGTGGTGGTGGTGGTGGTGGTGGTGGTGGTGGTAGGTGATGTTGGTGGGTGATGGTGGTGGGTGGTGTTGGGTGGTGGTGGGTGGTGGTGGCGGGTGGTGATGGTGGGTAGTAATGGTGGTGGGTGGTAGTGGTGGTGGTGGGTGGGTGGTGGTAGTAGGTGGGTCCTGGTGGTGGGTTATCACCCATAGCCACAGCCCAGGTGTATGTGTCGGCCCCATAGTTATCACCCATAGCCACAGTCCAGGTGTATGTGTGGGCCCCATAGTTATCACCCATAGCCACAGTCCAGGTGTATGTGTGGGCCCCATAGTTATCACTCATCGCCACAGCCCAGGTGTATGTGTCGGCCCCATAGTAATCACCCATAGCCACAGCCCAGGTGTTTGTGTGGGCCCCAAAGTTATCACTCATAGCCACAGCCCTGGTGTATGTGTGGGCCCTATAGTTATCACTCATAGCCACAGCCCAGGTGTAATGTGTGGGCCCCATAGTAATCACCCATAGCCACAGTCCAGGTGTATGTGTGGGCCCCATAGTAATCACCCATAGCCACAGTCCAGGTGTATGTGTCGGCCCCATAGTTATCACTCATAGCCACAGCCGAGGTGTTTGTGTGGGCTCCATAGTTATCACCCATAGCCACAGCCCAGGTGTATGTGTCGGCCCCATAGTTATCACCCATAGCCACAGCCCTGGTGTATGTGTGGGCCCCATAGTTATCACCCATAGCCACAGCCCAGGTGTATGTGTGGGCCCCATAGTTATCACCCATAGCCACAGTCCAGGTGTATGTGTGGGCCCCATAGTTATCACTCATTGCCACAGCCCAGGTGTATGTGTGGGCCCCATAGTTATCACTCATAGCCACAGCCCTGGTGTATGTGTCGGCCCCATAGTTATCACTCATCGCCACAGCCCAGGTGTAATGTGTGGGCCCCATAGTTATCACTCATAGCCACAGCCCAGGTGTTTGTGTGGGCCCCAAAGTTATCCCCCATAGCCACAGCCCAGGTGTTTGTGTGGGCCCCATAGTAATCACCCATAGCCACAGCCCAGGTGTTTGTGTGGGCCCCAAAGTTATCCCCCATAGCCACAGCCCAAGTGTTTGTGTGGGCCCCATAGTTATCACCCATAGCCACAGCCCAGGTGTTTGTGTGGGCCCCATAGTTATCACCCATAGCCACAGTCCAGGTGTATGTGTGGGCCCCATAGTTATCACTCATCGCCACAGCCCAGGTGTATGTGTCGGCCCCATAGTAATCACCCATAGCCACAGCTCAGGTGTATGTGTGGGCCCCATAGTTATCACCCATAGCCACAGCTCAGGTGTATGTGTGGGCCCCATAGTTATCACCCATAGCCACAGCTCAGGTGTATGTGTGGGCCCCATAGTAATCACCCATAGCCACAGCCCAGGTGTAATGTGTGGGCCCCATAGTAATCACCCATAGCCACAGCCCAGGTGTATGTGTGGGCCGCATAGTTATCACCCATAGCCTAAGCCCTGGTGCATGTGTGGGCTGCATAGTTATTACCCATAGCCACAGTCCAGGTGTATGTGTGCACCCCATAGTTATCACTCATAGCCATAGCCCAGGTGTATGTGTGGGCCCCATAGTTATCACCCATAGCCACAGCCGAGGTGTTTGTGTGGGCCCAAAGTTATCCCCCATAGCCACAGTCCAGGTGTTTATGTGGGACCCATAGCCACAGCCCAGGTGCATGTGTGGGCCCCATAGTTATCACCCATAGCCACAGCCCAGGTGTTTGTGTGGGCCCCATAGTTATCACCCATAGCCACAGCCCTGGTGTTTGTGTGGGCCGCATAGTTATCACCCATAGCCTAAGGACTGGTGTATCTGTGGGTCCCATAGTTATCACCCATAGCCACAGCCCTGGTGTATGTGTGGGTCCCATAGTTATCACTCATCGCCACAGCCCAGGTGTAATGTGTGGGCCCCATAGTAATCACCCATAGCCACAGTCCAGGTGTTTGTGTGGGCCCCATAGTTATCACTCATCGCCACAGCCCAGGTGTTTGTGTGGGCCCCATAGTAATCACCCATAGCCACAGCCCAGGTGTATGTGTGGGCCCCATAGTTATCACCCATAGCCACAGCCCAGGTGTTTGTGTGGGCCCCATAGTTATCACTCATCGCCACAGCCCAGGTGTAATGTGTGGGCCCCATGGTTATCACCCATAGCCACAGCCCAGGTGTATGTGTGGGTCCCATAGTTATCACCCATAGCCTAAGCCCAGGTGTATGCGTGGGCCCCATAGTTATCACCCATAGCCACAGCCCAGGTGTATGTGTGGGCCCCATAGTTATCACCCATAGCCACAGCCCAGGTGTTTGTGTGGGCCCCATAGTTATCACTCATAGCCACAGCCCAGGTGTATGTGTGGGCCCCATAGTTATCACTCATAGCCACAGCTCAGGTGTATGTATGGGCCCCATAGTTATCACCCATAGCCACAGCCCAGGTGTATGTGTGGGCCCCATAGTAATCACACATAGCCACAGCCCAGGTGTATGTGTGGGCCCCATAGTTATCACCCATAGCCACAGCCCTGGTGTATGTGTGGGCCCTATAGTATAATAATCACCCATAGCCACAGCCCAGGTGTATGTGTGGGCCCCATAGTTATCACTCATAGCCACAGCCCTGGTATTTATGGGGGTTTGAGTGACCCTGGCAGCCCAGACCTCCAGGTTTTGGTTAGCCTTCCACCGATGGGCCACGGCATCTGATTGGAAGCATTTTGTACACAGGTATTTATGCTTGAAACAGGGCTGAATCGCCTTGATGACTGCTGCAAATATGTTATTTATTGTAATCCAATTCAGCTAAAAGCATGTTGTGTACACCAGTTCGTCAATTATTCACACCTTATTGTCATTCTGTGTGCAGAATAACCATCCAAGATGACATATTTGAGCAAGCAAGCATGTAATAATTTGGTTGTCATTCTGTGTGGGAGTCACTGCAGATTAATCTACCAACATCTCACCCTTCTTGGACGAGTCCATTAGTGTGGCCCATCCGTGGAAGACTAACCCAGGTATTCTGTCTGGGTCAGAGCCAAGAATTCTGCAGTACACAACACCACAATACCCTACACTACACTAACATATTTGCAAAAGTGAAGTACGGAGAATTCCACTTGGGTATGATAGTCTTGAAGGACCCTATGAACACAACAATTTTGATGCTGTCTTTCTGGTTTTGAGGTCTTGTATGGAATTTTATAATTTTTTTACAGACTGTGGTTCCTCATGTGAGCTTCGACAATACCCTACACTACACTAACATATTTGCAAAAGTGAAGTACGGAGAATTCCACTTGGGTATGATAGCCTTGAAGGACCCTATGAATAATGAACACAACAAGTTTGATGCTGTCTTTCTGGTTTTGAGTTCTTGTATGGAATTTTATAATTTTTTTACAGACTGTGGTTCCTCATGTGAGCTTCGACGTCAACTTGGCAGACTTTGGAAACCACCAGAACCTGAGGGTCATCGAGGATCGAGTAAGCTCTCTGTGGTGGTGTTGCTGTGCACTGTGGATGTGTAAGAAGTGAAACCATGATGAACTGGAATACTTTTGCAACTGAGAAATGTATATGTACAGGAAGGAATCTTTGCTCGGGGGGAAAAAAAGCAGGAAATGAGAGAAAGAGGTTAGAAATATTTGGATTTCTTTTTCCAGTTTTACTGCACAGCAGGGTGTAAGGTGATTTGTCTTCAACTTGGCACATGTGATCTACACAGCATTTCATTTCATGTACTGGATATCTCATTTCTCCTATCAATTTGGCACATGTGATCTACACAGCATCTCATTTCATGTACTGGATATCTCATGTCTCCTATCAATTTGGCACATGTGATGTACACAGCATTTCATTTCATGTACTGGATATCTCATTTCTCCTATCAATTTGGCACATGTGATGTACACAGCATTTCATTTCATGTACTGGATATCTCATGTCTCCTATCAATTTGGCACATGTGATGTACACAGCATTTCATTTCATGTACTGGATATCTCATGTCTCCTATCAATTTGGCACATGTGATGTACACAGCATTTCATTTCATGTACTGGATATCTCATTTCTCCTATAAATTTGGCACATGTGATGTACACAGCATTTCATTTCATGCACTGGATATCTCAAGTCTCCTATCAATTTGGCACATGTGATGTACACAGCATTTCATTTCATGTATTGGATATCTCATGTCTGATCAATTTGGCACATGTGATGTACACAGCATTTCATTTCATGTACTGGATATCTCAA
>JAWQFJ010000803.1:5000-19848 GCA_034096865.1 Theodoxus fluviatilis | reverse complement strand
CGTGCTGCACGTAGTGTGTGTTGCACGTAGTGTGTGTTGCCTGTAGTGTGTGTTGCCTGTAGTGTGTGTTGCCTGTAGTGCGTGCTGCACGTAGTGTGTGTTGCCTGTAGTGCGTGCTGCACGTAGTGTGTGTTGCCTGTAGTGCGTGCTGCACGTAGTGTGTGTTGCCTGTAGTGCGTGCTGCACGTAGTGTGTGTTGCCTGTAGTGTGTGTTGCCTGTAGTGTGTGTTGCCTGTAGTGCGTGCTGCACGTAGTGTGTGTTGCCTGTAGTGCGTGCTGCACGTAGTGTGTGTTGCCTGTAGTGCGTGCTGCACGTAGTGTGTGTTGCCTGTAGTGCGTGCTGCACGTAGTGTGTGTTGCCTGTAGTGCGTGCTGCACGTAGTGTGTGTTGCCTGTAGTGCGTGCTGCACGTAGTGTGTGTTGCCTGTAGTGCGTGCTGCACGTAGTGTGTGTTGCCTGTAGTGCGTGCTGCACGTAGTGTGTGTTGCCTGTAGTGCGTGCTGCACGTAGTGTGTGTTGCCTGTAGTGCGTGCTGCACGTAGTGTGTGTTGCCTGTAGTGCGTGCTGCACGTAGTGTGTGTTGCCTGTAGTGCGTGCTGCACGTAGTGTGTGTTGCCTGTAGTGCGTGCTGCACGTAGTGTGTGTTGCCTGTAGTGCGTGCTGCACGTAGTGTGTGTTGCCTGTAGTGCGTGCTGCACGTAGTGTGTGTTGCCTGTAGTGCGTGCTGCACGTAGTGCGTGCTGCACGTAGTGTGTGTTGCCTGTAGTGCGTGCTGCACGTAGTGTGTGTTGCCTGTAGTGCGTGCTGCACGTAGTGTGTGTTGCCTGTAGTGCGTGCTGCACGTAGTGTGTGTTGCCTGTAGTGCGTGCTGCACGTAGTGCGTGCTGCACGTAGTGTGTGTTGCCTGTAGTGCGTGCTGCACGTAGTGTGTGTTGCCTGTAGTGCGTGCTGCACGTAGTGTGTGTTGCCTGTAGTGCGTGCTGCACGTAGTGTGTGTTGCCTGTAGTGCGTGCTGCACGTAGTGTGTGTTGCCTGTAGTGCGTGCTGCACGTAGTGTGTGTTGCCTGTAGTGTGTGCTGCACGTAGTGTGTGTTGCCTGTAGTGCGTGCTGCACGTAGTGTGTGTTGCCTGTAGTGTGTGCTGCACGTAGTGTGTGTTGCCTGTAGTGTGTGTTGCCTGTAGTGTGTGTTGCCTGTAGTGCGTGCTGCACGTAGTGTGTGTTGCCTGTAGTGCGTGCTGCACGTAGTGTGTGTTGCCTGTAGTGTGTGTTGCCTGTAGTGCGTGCTGCACGTAGTGCGTGCTGCACGTAGTGTGTGTTGCCTGTAGTGTGTGTTGCCTGTAGTGTGTGTTGCCTGTAGTGCGTGCTGCACGTAGTGTGTGTTGCCTGTAGTGCGTGCTGCACGTAGTGTGATGTGTGTAGTGTGTGTTGACTGTAGTGTGTGCTGTTTGTAGTGTGATGTGCGTAGTGTGTGTTGTCTGTAGTGTGTGTTGTGTGTAGTGTGTGCTGCATGTAGTGTGTTGTCTGTAGTGTGTGTTGCCTGTAGTGCGTGCTGCACGTAGTGTGTGTTGCCTGTAGTGCGTGCTGCACGTAGTGTGTGTTGCCTGTAGTGCGTGCTGCACGTAGTGTGTGTTGCCTGTAGTGCGTGCTGCACGTAGTGTGTGTTGCCTGTAGTGCGTGCTGCACGTAGTGTGTGTTGCCTGTAGTGTGTGTTGCCTGTAGTGCGTGCTGCACGTAGTGTGTGTTGCCTGTAGTGCGTGCTGCACGTAGTGTGTGTTGCCTGTAGTGCGTGCTGCACTGTAGTGTGTGTTGCCTGTAGTGTGTGTTGCCTGTAGTGTGTGTTGCCTGTAGTGTGTGTTGCCTGTAGTGCGTGCTGCACGTAGTGTGTGTTGCCTGTAGTGCGTGCTGCACGTAGTGTGTGTTGCCTGTAGTGCGTGCTGCACGTAGTGTGTGTTGCCTGTAGTGCGTGCTGCACGTAGTGTGTGTTGCCTGTAGTGCGTGCTGCACGTAGTGTGTGTTGCCTGTAGTGCGTGCTGCACGTAGTGCGTGCTGCATGTAGTGTGTGTTGCCTGTAGTGTGTGTTGCCTGTAGTGTGTGTTGCCTGTAGTGCGTGCTGCACGTAGTGTGTGTTGCCTGTAGTGCGTGCTGCACGTAGTGTGTGTTGCCTGTAGTGTGTGTTGCCTGTAGTGCGTGTTGCCTGTAGTGCGTGCTGCACGTAGTGTGTGTTGCCTGTAGTGCGTGCTGCACGTAGTGTGTGTTGCCTGTAGTGCGTGCTGCACGTAGTGTGTGTTGCCTGTAGTGCGTGCTGCACGTAGTGTGTGTTGCCTGTAGTGCGTGCTGCACGTAGTGTGTGTTGCCTGTAGTGCGTGCTGCACGTAGTGTGTGTTGCCTGTAGTGCGTGCTGCACGTAGTGTGTGTTGCCTGTAGTGCGTGCTGCACGTAGTGTGTGTTGCCTGTAGTGCGTGCTGCACGTAGTGTGTGTTGCCTGTAGTGCGTGCTGCATGTAGTGTGATGTGTGTAGTGTGTGTTGTCTGTAGTGTGTGCTGTTTGTAGTGTGATGTGCGTAGTGTGTGTTGTCTGTAGTGTGTGTTGTGTGTAGTGTGTGCTGCACGTAGTGTGTGTTGCCTGTAGTGTGTGCTGCACGTAGTGTGTGTTGCCTGTAGTGTGATGTGTGTAGTGTGTGTTGTCTGTAGTGTGTGCTGTTTGTAGTGTGATGTGCGTAGTGTGTGTTGTCTGTAGTGTGTGTTGTGTGTAGTGTGTGCTGCATGTAGTGTGCTGTCTGTAGTGTGTGTTGCCTGTAGTGCGTGCTGCACGTAGTGTGTGTTGTCTGTAGTGCGTGCTGCATGTAGTGTGATGTGTGTAGTGTGTGTTGTCTGTAGTGTGTGCTGTTTGTAGTGTGATGTGCGTAGTGTGTGTTGTCTGTAGTGTGTGTTGTGTGTAGTGTGTGCTGCATGTAGTGTGCGGTCTGTAGTGTATGTTGTCTGTAGTGTGTGCTGCGTGTAGTGTGCTGTGTGTAGTGTGTGTTGACTGTAGTGTGTGCTGCATGTAGTGTGATGTGCTTAGTGTGTATTGTCTGTAGTGTGTGCTGCATGTAGTGTGAAGTGTGTAGTGTGTACAACATGTGTATGTAGTCTGTAGTGTGTGCTGCATGTAGTGTGCTGTGTGTAGTGTGTGTTGTCTGTAGTGTGTGCTGCATGTAGTATGCTGTGTTTAGAGTGTTGTCTGTAGTGTGTGCTGCATGTAGTGTGCTGTGTGTAGTGTGTGTTGTCTGTAGTGTGTGCTGCATGTAGTATGCTGTGTTTAGAGTGTTGTCTGTAGTGTGTGCTGCATGTAATGTAATGTGTGTAATGCGTGTTGTGTGTAGTGTGTGCTGCATGTGGTATGCTGTGTGTAGTGTGTGTTGTCTGTAGTGTGCGCTGCGTGTAGTGGGTGCTGTCTGTAGTGTGTGTTGTCTGTAGTGTGTGCTGCATATATTATGCGGTGTGTAGTGTGTGTTGCCTGTAATGTGTGCTGCATGTAGTGGGTGCTGTGTGTAGTGTGTGTTGTCTGTAATGTGTGCTGCATGTAGTGTGTTGTGTGTAGTGTGTGCTGTCTGTAGTGTGTGCTGCATGTAGTGTGCTGTGTGTAGTGTGTGCTGTCTGTAGTGTGTGCTGCATGTAGTGTGCTGTGTGTAGTGTGTGTTGTCTGTAGTGTGCGCTGCATGTAGTGTGCTGTGTGTAGTGTGTTGTCTGTAGTCTATGCTGAATGTAGTCTGCTGTGTGTAGTGTGTGTTTTCTGTAGTATATGCTGCATGTAGTATGGTGTGTGTAGTGTGTGCTGTGTGTAGTGTGATGTGTGTAGTGTGTGCTGTGTGTAGTGTGCGCTGCATGTAGTGTGCTGTGTGTAGTGTGTGCTGTCTGTAGTGTGTGTTGCATGTAGTGTGCTGTGTGTAGTGTGTGTTGTCTGTAGTATATGCTGTGCTTAATGTGTATTACCTATGTGTAGAATGCTTTGTGTAGATTTTTGGTTAAATAATAATTTTATTCATTGAAAACAAAATATTGGACAAGAAGAAAACAGGAGGAGAGAGGGGGTGGGGGCGTGGCCAGGGACACACACAGACACACACAGAGACACACACACACACACACACACACACACACACACACAGACACACAGACACACACACATATGCATTGGTGGAAGTTTTGTCACTTGTTTTTTAAATCTTGTAATTTGGCATCGAAGTTTGATGCTTCTTTTTCTGTCTGAATCATGCTCTTAAGTCAGAATATGAATTCCTCCAAGGGTGGGCGTAGTTCTTTCTTTTTGCTGTGGTAAATGTGCTTTCTCCCCAGAATAATAACGTGATTATTCATATTGTCTTCTTCAGGGTTCCCCAAAATAATGTTTATTTCCGTCAATTTTATTTCCCTTCTTATTTTCTCTTTAAGGTAAGTCATGACTCGCTTCCAAAAATCCCGACTGAACTCACATTCCACAAACTAATGTTCTGTAGTTTCTGCGTCCCTGTTGCAGAAAGTACAATTCTTCTCCGCCACTATTTTCATTTTAAATAAAAGATCATTTCCGTAGAGTATTCTATGCAATAACCTGAATTGGAAATCTCTCATCTTCACTTCTCATGTACATTCAAAAGGCAGACGGTAGATATTTTCCCATGGAAGTGCTTCTACTCCTAACCTTTGCTTCCACTTTACTCGTGATAATAATAATAATAATAATAATAATAATAATAATAATAATAATAATAATAATAATAATAATGAATAGCATTTGTATAGCGCACTTTTGTACAACTCAATGCGCTCAATGATACTGGAGTGGGTGAATTAAGAATTAATCTCTCATAGTATTTCTTGGCCGTTTTTGTCCTTTCCTTCAGCAAAAACGTTCTGACAGGTGGGTTGTATTCACTCCTAGCTATGGTGATACATGTGTGGCTAAGCTGATTTTTCAATTCGAATGGAATTATTTCTGTTAGTTTTGCCTACTCCAGAAAATGTCCTTGCACCCCAAATTGACTCTTGATGTCCTCAAACTTTCTGAACTTCCCGTCCCTTTGAAGAATATCAGGGAAACACTTGATTCCTTTATCAAACCATGCTGACAGAAAATAAGCCTTATCCATAACAAGTGCGTTGTTCCACAATGGTTGATTGAGAACATCAGCTGGCATGATATTTACGTATTGCTCGGTTATGAAATTGTTCCAGATTTCCCACACTTGCTTCCAAAATTGATTTATCATCTCATCGATAACTGCTTGTCTGATGACTTCTCCAGTCTGAATTAGTGTGCTTACGTCAATCATTATGTTATGAGTGATATGAAGTTGTGGTATCTTAACGATTTTATCTACCCAAGTAAGTTTTAATGCATGATCGTATTTGAACAAGTCTATCATTTTTGGTCCCCTTTCTCTTGCTGTGTGTAGAATGCTGTGTGTAGAATGCTGTGTGTAGAATGCTGTGTGTAGAGTGCTGTATGTAGAGTGCTGTGTGTAGAATGCTGTATGTAGAGTGCTGTGTGTAGAGTGCTGTATGTAGAGTGCTGTATGTAGAATGCTGTGTGTAGAATGCTGTGTGTAGAATGCTGTGTGTAGAGTGCTGTATGTAGAGTGCTGTGTGTAGAATGCTGTATGTAGAGTGCTGTATGTAGAGTGCTGTATGTAGAATGCTGTGTGTAGAATGCTGTGTGTAGAGTGCTGTGTGTAGAATGCTGTGTGTAGAATGCTGTGTGTAGAATGCTGTGTGTAGTGTGCTGTGTGTAGAGTGCTGTGTGTAGAGTTCTGTGTGTAGAAGGCTGTGTGTAAAATGCTGTGTGTAGAATGCTGTGTGTAGAGTGCTGTGTGTAGACTGCTGTGTGTAGAGTGATGTATGTAGAGTGCTGTGTGTAGAGTGCTGTGTGTAGAGTGCTGTGTGTAGAATGCTGAGTGTAGAGTGATGTGTGTAGAGCGCTGTGTGTAGAATGCTGTATGTAGAGTGCTGTGTGTAGAGTGCTGTGTGTAGAATGCTGTGTGTAGAGTGCTGTGTGTAGAGTGCTGTGTGTAGAATGCTGAGTGTAGAGTGATGTGTGTAGAATGCTGTGTGTAGAATGCTGTGTGTAGAGTGCTGTGTGTAGTGTGCTGTGTGTTGAATGCTGTGTGTAGAGTGCCGTGTGTAGAGTGCTGTGTGTAGTGTGCTGTGTGTTGTGTGCTGTGTGTTGTGTGCTGTGTGTAGAGTGCTGTGTGTAGAGTGCTGTGTGTAGAATGCTGTGTGTAGAGTGCTGTGTGTAGTGTGCTGAGTGTAGAGTGCTGTGTGTAGAGTGCTGTGTGTAGAATGCTGTGTGTAGTGTGCTGTGTGTAGAGTGCTGTGTGTAGAATGCTGAGTGTAGAGTGATGTGTGTAGAGTGCTTTGTGTAGAGTGCTGTGCGCAGTGTGCTGTGTGTAGTGTGCTGTGTATAGAATGCTGTATGTAAAGTGCTGTGTGTAGAGTGCTGTGCGCAGAGTGCTGTGTGTAGAGTGCTGTGTGTAGAATGCTGTGTGTAGAATGCTGTATGTAGAGTGCTGTGTGCAGTGTGCTGTGTGTAGTGTGCTGTGTGTAGAATGCTGTGTGTAGAGTGCTGTGTGTAGAATGCTGTGTGTAGAATGCTGTGTGTAGAATGCTGTGTGTAGAGTGCTGTGCGCAGTGTGTTGTGTGTAGAATGCTGTGTGTAGTGTGCTGAGTGTAGAGTGCTGTGTGTAGAATGCTGTGTACAGAATGCTGTGAGTAGAGTGCTGTGCGCAGTGTGTTGTGTGTAGAAAGCTGTGTGTAGTGTGCTGTGTGCAGTGTGTAGTGTGCTGTGTGTAGAGTGCTGTGTGTAGACTGCTGTGCGCAGTGTGTTGTGTATAGAGTGCTGTGTATAGAATGCTGTGTGTAGAATGCTGTGTGCAGTGTGCTGTGCGCAGTGTGTAGTGTGCTGTGTGTAGAGTGCTGTGTGTAGAATGCTATGCGCAGTGTGTTGTGTGTAGAGTGCTGTGTGTAGAATGCTGTGTGTAGAATTCTGTGTGTAGAGTGCTGTGCGCAGTGTGCTGTGTGTAGTGTGCTGTGCGCAGTGTGTAGTGTACTGTGTGTAGAGTGCTGTGTGTAGAATGCTGTGTGTAGAATGCTGTGTGTAGAGTGCTGTGCGCAGTGTGTAGTGTGCTGTGTGTAGAGTGCTGTGTGTAGAATGCTGTGTGTAGAATGCTGTGTGTAGAGTGCTGTGTGTAGAATGCTGTGTGTAGAATGCTGTGTGTAGAGTGCTGTGTGTAGTGTGCTGTGTGTAGAGTGCTGTGTGTAGAATGATGTGTGTAGAATGCTGTGTGTAGTGTGTTGTGTGTAGAGTGCTGTGTGTAGAATGCTGTGTGTAGAATGCTGTGTGTAGAGTGCTGTGCGCAGTGGGTTGTGTGTAGAGTACTGTGTATAGAATGCTGTGCACAGTGTGCTGTGTGTAGAATGCTGTGTGTAGTGGGCTGTGAGTAGAATGTTGTGTGTTGAATGATGTGTGTAGAATGCTATGTGTAGAGTGCTGTATGTAAAATGCTGTGTGTAGAGTGCTGTGTGTAGAATGCTGTGTGTAGAGTGCTGTGCGCAGAGTGCTGTGTGTAGAATGCTGCATGTAGAATGCTGTGTAGAGTGCTGTGTGTAGAATGCTGTGTGCAGAGTGTTGTGCGGAGTGTGCTGTGTGTAGTGTGGTGTGTGTGGTGTGTTGTGCTGTGCGCAGTGTGCTGTGCGCAGTGTGCTGTGTGTAGTGTGCTGTGTGTAGTGTGCTGTGTGTAGTGTGCTGTGCGTAGTGTGCTGTGTATAGTGTGCTGTGTGTTGTGTGCTGTGTGTAGTGTGCTGTGTAGTGTATGTAGAACATAGAATGTGCATAGAGCTTTGTGCACACAGTGTGCACAGTGTTTGTATGTATTGCACAGTGAAAGACCTGTAGCGTGCTCTGCAGTGTTTGCTGTGTAGTGCTTTGCATGTGATGCACAGGTTCTTGTGTTCAGGGCGTACATTGCACAATGCGGGGCATGTAGTGTGCAGAGGGTATATTGTGAAGTGAACAATGCACGCAGCACAGAGGATGACATGAAAGGGGGGAGGTGGGGAAGTGGGGGTGGGGCTGGGGGGCTGGGGGGGGGGGGGAATGAGAGGGCGGCAGAGTGCAATTCGGACTGAGTGAGAAGGGTTGTCAGAGGAGAGAGGGGAAAGGGGCCAGACCGCAGGACAGAGGGATGTGAGGGGTGGGGTGGGGTTAGGTGGTGGGGTGGGGTGGGTGTTGGGGTGGGGGTGGGTGGTGGGGTGGGGGTGGGTGGTGGGGTGTGGGTGGGTGGTGGGGTGGGGGTGGGTGGTGGGGCGGTACCTGAGGTGGTGGGTCTGTGAATGACAGCCGCACACCATCGGCCAGAATCTCGTCTGCCATGCCTATAGCAACTAGCGATGCATCAGGAGTCATCTCTGACGTCACTATGAAGCTCAGGTGCGACAAGCCGTTCGCAGTGACGTCACCCCGGGCAACAACGACGCTGCCCCTGGCCAGGACCTGCAGACAGCAGCACACGCAGTGAGTCAGGGAGTGGCAAAACGTTGTCATGGCAACACGACGCGATGCAAAGTGCTGTCGAGGTCAGGTAGCCATCCCTCGCTTCCGCTGTGATCAGACACTGCCACAGTGAGAGTCTTGTTACAGTGGACATGTACAGTACATTCAGCAAATACAGTCGGTTCACGCAACGCCTCATATTTGGATACAACGAATGACCAGTGGCTGTTATCATACCACATCTGTATATAACGCGTAGTGTTTGTCGTGAGATCACAGCTGTATCCAATGGGTAGTGTTTAGCATACTAGACAACTGTATCTAATAGGTAGTGTTTGTATCACTCGATAACTGTATCTAATGGGTAGTGTTTGTATCACTTGATAACTGCATCTAATGGGTAGTGTTTGTACCACTCGATAACTGTATCTAATGGGTAGTGTTTGTCATACTAGACAACTGTATCCAATGGGTAGTGATTGTCATACTAGACAACTGTATCTAATGGGTAGTGTTTGTACCACTCGATAACTGCATCTAATGGGTAGTGTTTGTAATCACTCGATAACTGCATCTAATGGGTAGTGTTTGTCATCACTCCATAACTGCATCTAATGAGTAGTGTTTGTCATCACTCGATAACTGTATCTACTGAGTAGTGTTTGCACCATGCGATAACTGCGTCTACTGAGTAATGTTTGTATCACTAGATAACTGTATCTACTGAGTAGTGTTTGTATCACTAGATAACTGTATCTACTGAGTAGTGTTTGTATCACTAGATAACTGCATCTTATGGGTAGTGTTTCTACCACTCGATAACTGCATCTACTGAATGTTTGTACCACTCGATAACTGCATCTAATGGGTAGTGTTTGTAATCACTCGATAACTGTATCTAATGAGTAGTGTTTGTATCACTCGATAACTGTATCTACTGAGTAGTGTTTGTATCACTCTATAACTGTATCTACTGAGTAGTGTTTGTATCACTCGATAAATGTATCTACTGAGTAGTGTTTGTATCACTCGATAACTGTATCTAATGAGTAGTGTTTGTATCACTCTATAACTGCATCTAATGGGTAGTGTTTGTATCACTCTATAACTGTATCTACTGAGTAGTGTTTGTATCACTCGATAACTGTATCTACTGAGTAGTGTTTGTATCACTCGATAACTGTATCTAATGAGTAGTGTTTGTATCACTCTATAACTGCATCTAATGGGTAGTGTTTGTCATCAGACGATAACTGTATCTACTGAGTAGTGTTTGCACCACTCGCTAACTGCATTTAATGGGTAGTGTTTGTAATCACTCGATAACTGTATCTACTGAGTAGTGTTTGCACCACGCGATAACTGTATCTACTGAGTAGTGTTTGTATCACTCAATAACTGTATCTACTGAGTAGTGTTTGCACCACGCGATAACTGCATCTACTGAGTAGTGTTTGTACCACTAGATAACCGCATCTAATTAGTAGTGTTTGCATCACTAGATAACTGCATCTAATGGGTAGTGTTTGTAATCACTCGATAACTGTATCTAATGAGTAGTGTTTGTATCACTCGATAACTGTATCTACTGAGTAGTGTTTGTATCACTCTATAACTGTATCTACTGAGTAGTGTTTGCATCACTAGATAACTGCATCTACTGAGTAGTGTTTATATCACGCGATAAATACATCTGACAACTAGCGCTCGACAATGAAAAGAAACCAATGACACAAGGCGAGGGTATCTAGCAACGAGTTCTTGGGGCTCAGGCACCAGCGCGCTAATTCGAATTCCACGCCGCAGAAATATGGCAAAGAAATAGGGGCTTTACCAATGCCTGGTATAAACTCTAATGAAGCATAACTCGCTCGCCTCCCTCCTTACCATATTAATAGGAGTCACAGCTGCAGCTTTTGGTAACCAGAGCTGAGACTCGGCTGTGGCCATTCGCAAACGCAGACTCGTTTTTGGCTTTTCTTTGATACCTAATAATGGCGGCAAGCATAAAGACGCTTCAGCAGAAAGCAGAGATGGCTGTGAAGTTAAGATGGCTGTGACGTTGAGATGGCTGTGAAGTTGAGACAGAAATGCAGTTGATGCCGATACTGTGAAGGCTATGCTTACCATGTAACTGATTGGCTATGCTCACCATGTAACTGATTGGCTATGCTCACCATGTAACTGATTGGCTATGCTCACCATGTAACTGATTGGCTATGCTCACCATGTAACTGATTGGCTATGCTCACCATGTAACTGATTGGCTATGCTCACCATGTAACTGATTGGCTATGCTCACCATGTAACTGATTGGCTATGCTCACCATGTAACTGATTGGGTATGCTCACCATGTAACTGATTGGCTATGCTCACCATGTAACTGATTGGCTATGCTCACCATGTAACTGATTGGCTATGCTCACCATGTAACTGATTGGCTATGCTCACCATGTAACTGATTGGCTATGCTCACCATGTAACTGATTGGCTATGCTCACCATGTAACTGATTGGGTATGCTCACCATGTAACTGATTGGCTATGCTCACCATGTAACTGATTGGCTATGCTCACCATGTAACTGATTGGCTATGCTCACCATGTAACTGATTGGCTATGCTCACCATGTAACTGATTGGCTATGCTCACCATGTAACTGATTGGCTATGCTCACCATGTAACTGATTGGCTATGCTCACCATGTAACTGATTGGCTATGCTCACCATGTAACTGATTGGCTATGCTCACCATGTAACTGATTGGCTATGCTCACCATGTAACTGATTGGCTATGCTCACCATGTAACTGATTGGCTATGCTCACCATGTAACTGATTGGCTATGCTCACCATGTAACTGATTGGCTATGCTCACCATGTAACTGATTGGCATCGATTCGTCCGTCGTCTCGATGGAGAAATTGAATGATTCGCCCACGATAGCGGTCTGCAAGAAAGGGGAGAGAATGAATGAATGAATGAATGAATGAATGAATGAATGCATGAATGAATGAATGAATGCATGAATGAATAAATGAATGCATGAATGAATGAATGCATGAATGAATGAATGCATGAATGAATGAATGAATGAATGAATGAATGAATGAATGCATGAATGCATGAATGAATGAATGCATGAATGAATGAATGCATGAATGAATGAATGAATGAATGAATGCATGAATGAATGAATGAATGAATGAATGAATTAATGAATCTTTACGAAATTCAGCCCTTGTAGACTACGGAGGGCCACTGGCCTCGAAATCACTCAAGCTGTTTGGTGTCACAGCTCGAAATCACTCAAGCTGTTTGGTGTCACAGCTCGAAATCACTCAAGCTGTTTGGTGTCACAGCAAGTCGAGTCTCAATTTTCCTATTTTATTCGCCTTTCACCTATCGCTTAGGGAGACGTGGTGGGTCTTTTCTTACCCCCAACCCACAGGGGGTCAATTCTTACCCCCAACCCACAGGGGGGCTATTCATACCCCCAACACACAGGGGTCTATTCATACCCCCAACCCACAGGGAGTCCATTCTTACCCCCAACCCACAGGGAGTCTATTCTTACCCCCAACCCACAGGGGGTCTATTCTTACCCCCAACCCACAGGGGGTCTATTCTTACTCCCAACCCACAGTGGGTCTTCTCTTACCCCCAACCCACAGGGGGTCAATTCTTACCCCAACCCACAGGGGGGCTATTCTTACCCCCAACCCACAGGGGGTCTATTCTTACCCCCAACCCACAATGGGTCTTCTCTTACCCCCAACCCACAGGGGGCTATTCTTACCCCAACCCACAGGGGTCTATTCTTACCCCCAACCCACAGGGGGTGCAAGGAAGGGGAAAAGTCCACACTGGATCTCCGGCGTACAGCTCCTCACTTCCACCTACCGGACCCCCTGCGGATTGGAGGGAAAAATGGACCCCCTGCGGATTGGGGGGAACAATGGACCCACCGCCTCCCCCCCTGTGCCACTCGTATAGGGCGAATGTCGGGATATGGGCCCGTATTCACAACGGCGATTTATCTTTTCAACACTCGATTTATCCCCTAGCCCCGCGTTATCTTGATCGGTTAGATAAGGTACGCTCGTCAGAGGATCCTAGGTTGCGCTTTGCTATATATACTGGTTTCCAGCCAAGGGAGAGCGGAACAGGCAGTTGGGCAGTTTAGAGATAAATCGGAGTTAAAATAAATCGCCGATAAATCGCCGTTGTGAATACGGGCCATGGAGACTTAACTTGATCTTGCACTAACATACAGCGTTGATCTTGCACTAACACTCAGCGTTGATCTTGCACTAACACTCAGCATTGATCTTGCACTAACACTCAGCGTTGATCTTGCACTAACACTCAGCTTTGATCTTGCACTAACACTCAGCGTTGATCTTGCACTAACACTCAGCGTTGATCTTGCACTAACACTCAGCATTGATCTTGCACTAACACTCAGCGTTGATCTTGCACTAACACTCAGCATTGATCTTGCACTAACACTCAGCATTGATCTTGCACTAACACTCAGCATTGATCTTGCACTAACACTCAGCATTGATCTTGCACTAACACTCAGCGTTGATCTTGCACTAACACTCAGCATTGATCTTGCACTAACACTCAGCGTTGATCTTGCACTAACACTCAGCGTTGATCTTGCACTAACACACAGCGTTGATCTTGCACTAACACTCAGCATTGATCTTGCACTAACACTCAGCATTGATCTTGCACTAACACTCAGCATTGATCTTGCACTAACACTCAGCGTTGATCTTGCACTAACACTCAGCATTGATCTTGCACTAACACTCAGCGTTGATCTTGCACTAACACTCTGCATTGATCTTGCACTAACACTCAGCGTTGATCTTGCACTAACACTCAGCATTGATCTTGCACTAACACTCAGCATTGATCTTGCACTAACACTCAGCGTGAGTAACAGGCTCTTGTGAGTTTGTAGTCGGTGGCCATACCTAGTCTGCAGAGGCTAATTGACTATTAAATTCCTTCCTTCCTTCCTCCCTTCCTCCCTCCCTTCCTTTCTTCCTTCCTTCCTTCAATAATTCATTCATTCATTCGTTCGTTCATTCGTTCGTTTGTTCGTTCAGTCATTCCACACATCAGCCCAGCCCTCCTCGCATGTTCTCAGTCAGACCAGGTCCCTTTGTTCACAGAGCTGGCGCACTCCAGTCTATGTGAAGAAAAGAAACTCGGTGACTGGAAGAAGCGTGTCTCTTGACGTCACGCAATGCTGCAAGTCTGGGAGGTGCCTGGAGGAAGCGTGTCTCTTGACGTCACGCAATGCTGCAAGTCTGGGAGGTGCCTGGAGGAAGCGTGTCTCTTGACGTCACGCAATGCTGCAAGTCTGGGAGGTGCCTGGAGGAAGCGTGTCTCTTGACGTCACGCAATGCTGCAAGTCTGGGAGGTGCCTGGAGGAAGCGTGTCTCTTGACGTCACGCAATGCTGCAAGTCTGGGAGGTGCCTGGAGGAAGCGTGTCTCTTGACGTCACGCAATGCTGCAAGTCTGGGAGGTGCCTGGAGGAAGCGTGTCTCTTGACGTCACGCAATGCTGCAAGTCTGGGAGGTGCCTGGAGGAAGCGTGTCTCTTGACGTCACGCAATGCTGCAAGTCTGGGAGGTGCCTGGCTACTGCGTGTGAGGTGACAGCGTTTATGCGCGTTTTCTTGAAACAACAGTTTGGGATTTCCAGCACCACAGCTTGCTGTGGGTAGGACAGGCGATTACTTGAGACCAGACAAAAAGAAGTCTGCGTCCTGGACTTCTGGTCAAGACTGCTTGTCCTCCCCACAGGTGGCCGCCACCTGGAGAGGAGCACCGCGCGGCCCTCCACAGCGGACAGACAGGTCCGATCCCGCACACCTCAAAACTAACATCAACACGCCTTCTATTTGACATACGGGTAGCTCCACATCCAACAACAATCCGCACTCGGCACAATCATCCGAGGTAGTCATCCACCTGGCACAATCATCCACCTGGCACAATCATCCGAGGTAGTCATCTACCTAACACAATCATCCACCTGGCACAAGCATGCACCCGACACAAGCATGCACCCGATAGTTCTGACCGTGCGAGGACAGAAGACACGCATGGAGGTGTTCCTGGCTGACAGGTACTTTTCCAGGTAGAGCTGGGAGGACTGGCCCCTTAACTCTGCCTGTAACATGACCGTCACTTCTGTAGGCAGCAAAAAGTAAGCAATCGAGCAAACAAGAAAGGGACAGAGAGAGAGAGAGAGAGAGAGAGAGAGAGAGAGAGAGAGAGAGAGAGAGAGAAAAGAG
>JAWQFJ010000802.1:128922-151664 GCA_034096865.1 Theodoxus fluviatilis | reverse complement strand
AGGAACTGTGAGCTGATTAAGGCGCGCATTCGGAAGTCGCTTGAATTACTTCGATTGTTTCATCGCAAATTTAGGTCTGCCGCCCAAAACAAGCAATTAACCAGTACAACTAGCATCACAAGCACAACGTCAGAAGCACCGACGCGCATCTTTCTGTAAACAGGAAGCGGAACCAGCGGGATGTCACCGGAACGTCGTTGGAGAAAGACGGAGTGGTAACATTCCTCCGAGCTCCCCGCATATCTCCCCACTCATGACAGCCGCACTCCTCAGGGGACACGACTTCGTCCCACAACTGTCGTGCTATCTGCCTGTCAACGCTGCCTGATGACAAAAAGCACTGGTTACTACATTTATACGCTTAAACAAAGAGGGGGGACGGAACGCTGAATCCGACTAATAAAGATAATCAATATAATGTGGATGATGATAATAATATAATAATAATAATATAATCAATAATAAGAATAAATCAATAAGAATAAATAAATAATAATAATAATGAAAATGAAGATGATGATGTAATGATGATGATCGATTGATGATGATGATGAGGATGATTGCAGGATGATGATGATGATGGATGCATGATGAGATAATTGAGGAGATGGATACATGAGATAAATTTTAACATAAAATGGATGCCATGAAGTCCCAAAGAAGAGGTGATCGATGATGATATCGATGCTGATTGATGATGATGATGATGCTATGATGATGATCCTTAATAAAAACTAATAAAACCACAAGTAAGAACACCAAAAGCAATCAATACAGTTGTCGGAAAGTTTTCTTGACGCCAACATATCAGTAACCAGCTTTGCGTAGTTTAGTTTCATATATCCTTTTGTCCTACAGTAAAAGTCGAACAGCCACTTTGGCGGGGTAATGCGTACTAGTCCACAACGGCTCTACGGTCGCTGCAGGTTCGGGTACGAGAATAGACAGCAAACTCAAACTTCGAGCTGTTGGTTGTGGATTCAGGGACACAACCACAGGGAATCCTCACGATGAAACTGTGTCGTGACCGAAATCAAAAACAAAGTTGTAAACAACAACGGGCAGCAAATAGTTTCCTATTTCACAACTTTTGCAGGGGGAAAAAAAGACACGACATATATACATTGAGTCAAGACAGGGTGATGGAACAATCAGCAACTTAGAGTGAACTATGCAGACTACTGCAAACGGAGGGACGGTGGGATCCTGCAAGAGAAAGACTAGCAGCGCGCGACTAAATACACCAAAGAAGGTCGGTTTTCTCGTTAAAAACCAACTCTAGTGTATGATTCCTTTCGAGTAGACACCGGGCTGATGGCAGGCTGACATGGAGCTTCCTGTACCTTATCCATCGCCTGAGAACATCTGCGCAACGGGAGAGGTACCGAAACGGACAAAGGTGTCGATTATCGATGAGTACCAATGTGACCAGACAACGACCGATGGCACGATGATGACCGAACGACGACGACCGACAGATGCATGCTGCTGCCGTGCTAGCTGATGCTGAAGAAGACTACTACTAGGCATGCATTGGAAAAATGGTTGACATGATGATCAACGACGACACTGACGCACTGACGACGATGATGAATAATGATGATGAAGGATGATGATCGAACGAGGCAAGGAGGCAGCGAGTAAGATGTAGGAGGAGAGAGGGATGGTGAAACTACATAGAGATGATCTATAATGGTGATGATGACGACCGAACGATCCGACGACCCGATGATGCGATTGATTGTGTATATAGAGGAGAACAAAACGGCCCAGAACCAGAAGTACTACGCGTTTTCCGCGATCCTTCTCTAGACACCATCCTTTCGAAGACATTTGCACAAGCACCGGCCTACTACAAGCCCTACTAGAAGCACGACACCTACCAGTGATAGTAGCTGACGATGGCCGTACCCGTCTAGTTGTTAGACCAACAAAACGTGTGCTTCACTATCGCGGCAGGTCTCGATGGTATGTATGTTTGTAGTTGTTCATTTAAGAGTTACGGTCATTAAAACAAAACCGAGCATTTAGGCAGGAGCGTGCGGACAGGAGAAAGAGTGAGTGAAAGAAGAAGGAAAGGACCGGGTAGTGAAAGACAGGAGGTAGGATAGTGCAAAGAAGGAGGGCGCGAAGTGGAAAGAAAGGAGGAGGGAGGAAGAGGGAGGAGGAGGAGGAGGAAGAGAGAGAAGCGAGGTAGGAGGAGGAGGAGGAGGCAAGGAGGAGGAGGAGGAGGAGTGCAGGAGGTTAGGAGGAGAGAGAGAGGGGAGGGAGGAGGAGGAAATCGTGAAGAGGAAAGGAGGCAGGAGTGGATAAGGAGGAGGACGTGAGAAGGAGCGAGGAAGAGTCAAGGAGGACGCATGAAGTGGCAAGGATGAGGCAGGAAGCAGGGAGCAGGAGCGAGGAGGCGCAGGAGAGGAGAGGAGGAGGAGGAGGAGAAGGAGTGTGACGAGAAGGGGAGGAGGAGCCGGAGCAGACGGAGGCAAGCAGGAGACGAGGAGCAGGAGGACGAGCGAAGAACGCAAGGATACAAAGAAAGTGGGAGAGGAGGAAGGAGGAGGTACGATGACAATCTGACAACACAGTTACCATTCATCGTCGTACAATGGGGGATGTGTTGAGGCTTGTACACTAGAGAGACATGCTAACTACAGACCGCGCCAGAGCGTTATTTCCTGTCGTACACCCAAGAACAAAAGGAAGGAGTATCTCCTTGCGGGAACACAGAATCATAGTGCCAGTTTTTAAAAAAGTTTCGCAGTGGCTAACTATCTCGCATTGCCCAAGATAGAAAACTACTGTCACACACTGTACTAGCGCATCCTATCTACTGTGTGAGAAAGGGCGGGATGGCCGGTCGGGGCGTCGGGCGGGGGTGGGATGTGCGGGGGTAGGGATGGGGCGTTCGAGAGTACCAGCTTGAGGAGGAATGACCCGCTAACCTTGGACAAGAAGTCCGGTTTGCAACGAGAAGTGTTAGTGCGGACGCTGCTTCGGTGGATCATGGATCAAGAGTCGAACGTAGTACCAGGACGTCGAGGAGCTGAGATCCTACAAGAAGCTGAAACCACCGATATCCCAAGCGTATGTGTGCCTTCAAGGCCGCCCGCCGTCCCTCTATGCTACTCTGGTGAGAGGGTCGCGGCCTCGAGAGAGCGGCCCCTAGAGGTACGCCCCCGCCCTACAGCTTCACCTGCTGCCAAATGTCGTACAATAAAAGTTTGCACATACCAATTGTTTACTGTGTGAAAGGACTTCGCTAGGTCATAGGTTGATGGAGTCGGTTGTGCGACTGACGGGCTCGGGATGGAACGTGAACGCCAGGCCAGGAAATAAGAAATGTGGGTAAACTGAGGGGAGAAAAGTGGAGCCTGGTCGCGACTGCATAGCGAACTTTACACACGTTCACTCCCTTGGGCGTCAAAACCTCGCCCAGGACTGTCGCTATCTTCGGTCGTATATAATCTCTACAGCGTTGAGAATGCGTAGGGGATGAGACGGCGAGGGGTTTAGAAGGGGTTGACATGCGCCTTGTAGGTATGTGTGTGTGTGTGTGTGTGACATACCAATGTGGTGCGTGCGTGTGGTGATGCGGGCGAAGCTGTTAGTGCGAGCGCGTCAAGATAACAGAAGAGAGCGAACGCGTAAACACATGTAGGTCAGGCACTGCCTGCCAGTGCGTTTCTTGCCCTATGAGCTATTGCCCTGTGCAGAAGAAGGGTTCGTGACTGAGACGGGTGCGGTTAATGGGTTGGACAAAGAAGCCGAAAACCATGGGGAAGGGGTTGGGGTCGGGGGGAGGATACACAGTAGGCAGTGTATGTAATTCATCTCTCCCTAATATCTCCGCCTGTCACATGACCTGGTCATTCTTGCAACATGTGAGTGTCTGCGGCAATCATCCTCGCGTACCTGTGCATCGCTGGTCACTCTCCAGACGCGGCACCCAGGGTGCTGCGTGAAGAGCTGGACGCCGGGGCTGCATGCGCGCTGTGTGGGTGCGACGGCTAAGGGTGTCCAATGTGGTCTGACTGCAGGTGTTGGATGGAGTCCTCCTATGGCAGCGCTAGTGCTGGCTACAGCGAGTGGCGCAGCGGCGAGGCGACGTCCCCAGTGCTGGAGGGGCTCCGTGGTGGGTGCCTGGAGCTGGGCATGAGCAGCTTCGTCCCCAGCGGCCTGGACCTGGATGCGCTGCCCTCCGTCCTCTCCTTCTCGCCCTGCGCTGGCTACAAGTAAGTGTGCTTCCAGTCCCAGGCCTCAAGAGGCCCCCTTGCAGTACTGCATGTGTGGTCCCGTACAGTGCGCCCCCTTGCAGTACTGCATGTGTGGTCCCGTACAGTGCGCCTCCTTGCAGTACTGCATGTGTGGTCCCGTACAGTGCGCCCCCTTGCAGTACTGCATGTGTGGTCCCGTACAGTGCGCCTCCTTGCAGTACTGCATGTGTGGTCCCGTACAGTGCGCCCCCTTGCAGTACTGCATGTGTGGTCCCAGTACAGTGAGCCCCTTGCAAGTACTGCATGTGTGGTCCCGTAAGCTAGTGCGCCTCCTTGCAGTACTGATGTGTGGTCCCGTACAGTGCGACCCCCTTGCAGTACTGCATGGTGGGTCCCGTACAGTGCCCGCCCTTGCAGTACTGCATGTGTGGTCCACGTACAGTGCGCCCCCTTGCAGTACTGCATGTGTGGTCCCGTACAGTGCGCACCCTGCAGTACTGCATGTGCTGGTACAGTACAGTGCGCTCCCCTTGCAGTACTCCATGTTGGTCCCGTACAGTGCGCCCCCTTGCAGTACTGCATGTGTGGTCCCGTACAGTGCGCCCCCTTGCAGTACTGCATGTGTGGTCCCGTACAGTGCGCCCCTTGCAGTACTGCATGTGTGGTCCCGTACAGTGCGCCCCACTTGCAGGTAATGCATCGTGTGGTCCCGTACAGTGCGCCCCCTTGCAGTACTGCATGTGTGGTCCCGTACAGGCGCCCCTTGCAGAGTATCTGCATGTGTGGTCCGTACAGTGCGCCTCCTTGCAGTACTGCATGTGTGGTCCCGTACAGTGCGCCCCCTTGCAGTACTGCATGTGTGGTCCCGTACAGTGCGCCCCCTTGCAGTACTGCATGTGTGGTCCCGTACAGTGCGCCCCCTTGCAGTACTGCATGTGTGGTCCCGTACAGTGCGCCCCCTTGCAGTACTGCATGTGTGGTCCCGTACAGTGCGCCCACTTAATGGCACTGTGCACCTGGCGAGGTTGAGAAGGTGCACCCCTGGTGTGATCCTGCCCAACGCATCTCGTGTAGTCCTGCAGTCCTATACGATACATTGGTGTTGTCCAGTACATACTATTGGTATTGTCCGGTTCAGTACCTGTCCAAATTTTGTGTGTGCAATCCTACACTAATATAGTCCAGAACAATACACCCATTAACTCTTGCTATTTGCACCTGCTGTGATCTACAGGCAACTCATCTACAATGTACACGGTGTAAGGTGGAGTTTCAATACACTGAATGGCGTGACGTTCATACCCAATTTGACCGGTTCTCCTTAAATATGTCGCTGGGATACCTTCGGTGATTTTCAGATTATTGCTTTTTCGAATAGTACACGAATTGCCCTTCAAATTGTGTTAATTTATTTATCATGATACCCAAATCATTGTGATATGTGCAGTGATTGCTGAATTATGACCTTTTGAATGCATATATACCTATAAAGAACTTTTCGTGGCTACATTTTGCATAGCAATCCCCCTACTTGTGATCAAGCTACATTGATGAAATTAGGCCAAGAGCTAATTCTTGCAAACATCTCTCAACAGCCAATGAAAATGAGCGACGCGTTGAGATGAGAGCCCGCGGCCTGTAACCATAGCAACTGCTTCGCCGATCTGTTCGCGAGTACGACAGAAGCAATGTCATAATGAGGTGGGGGTGTCAAGCAATCAGAGACGAAATGCTTTCCCCACACTGAAATTGCAGTACCTATCTAAAGACGTCAACAGCAATTATTTAGCAGTAGATTCAAAATCTGAATCGAGTTTAATGTCGGAATCGCTGGCGTGCCTTCCAATAGGATGATTTTTTTGTCTTATCTCGATTTGGACAAAGTATCCAAGCGACACAGTTTTGGAGGAACGGTCCCAAATAGACATTTCTGGAAAGAGATGTGAACGGTAAAAGTTTACTCAAGTTGCTGCAATAGAATCATTCAAATGACAATGCAAAAATATTCGTACGCATCGTTTCACACTGTGCATTTTACGTGTGTGACAGTCCGCCAAAGCCAGCAGAGACACATATGCAATGTCAGGGGACAGGCCGTACGTGACCACCTGATCAGTGATGCGAGGAATGACAGCCTCCTCGGTGGTGTGTGTTGTAGAAGTGTGTGTGTGTGCGCGCGCGCGTGTGTATATGTGTGTATGCTTGAGCGTGCACGCGTGCGCGCGTGCATGCTCGAGGACATGTATTTATCTTTGCATGCGTGTATGTGCATGCGTGTATGCGTGCGTGCGTGCGTGTATATGTGCGTGCGTGGTACGTGCGTGCGCGTGTGTGTATGTGTGCTTGTGTTTTTCTGTAATTGTGTGTGTGTGTGTGTGTGTGTGTGTGTGTGTACATGTATGTAAACACGAGAACTTATTGATACATGTTACTAACATTATGAGTCACATCATTAAGTGTGCAAAATAATTTGATTCTCTCCTTTTTTATTTACATGCAACAATATTTTAATTAGACCTCTGTGGTAAGAGGCGTGTGAATTTCATTGTGTGAAGCAGTCTCTCATTGGCAGTACGTAATCGAGCAAACTCAATGCGTGGGTTCTCATAAAATCTTTCTTGGAGAACTTCTGCACGGATTCTGCTATAGTTTTATACTTTTGACTACGCTCTTTGACATTCGAAAGTGTTTAAGACGAAGCTGTGAAATTAATTTGGAAGACGAATTAAATTTTGTTAGTCGCATGCATTCTTCTTGGGGAACCGTGTAGATGAATGGAACAAGGCTGGAAATTATGTAGCTGAGAAAACTAATGCTTCCACCGCAGCCATCCACAAGGCATTTACAGAAATGCCACTCAGACATAATGTCAAATACCCAAAGAAGCATCAATAGGGGAAGTTTGTCTTCGTCTTTAGACAAGGTCCAAAGTTGACGTCAAATTGCATTCAAGCAGAGATGATGGCGCGTTTGCTTCCACCTAAGACTCCAGATGATCATCATTTCGAGACATAAAGCTACGTTCGAAGCTGCTTCCTGAAAACAGTATGCGAGGAAAAGCCTTTGAAAAAAAAGTAGAGAATGTCAACCACAGCCACAAGAGTGAGAGGAGAGTGAAGGGACCATTCTGAACACAGAGATATACTATTCACTATAGTCTCAGCCACGCTGAATGTGAAGGGACAAAACGAGGCAGACGACAGGTTAGAACGGTAGAGACCTCTCCTTTTTGTCGCACCTGACCCCCCCCCCCCACCCCCTTCCCCCCCTTCCACCCACCCCCACCCTCTGGCCTGCCCTGCCCTCTTCCTGCCACATCTCTTGTACAGCGATGACGACGATAGCAGCGGGGGAGCCCACCACAACGATGATGAAGATGAAGAAGATGACGACGATGCCGCTGCTGCTGCTACAGCAGCATTTCTATTACAGTTAACCTCTATGTACTTTACCATAACAAGTGCGAAGAAATACACAGTCAAAATAACACAAGATTAAACAGACACAGACATTTGGCAAATAAATTCTAAGTGCTCATTTAGGTAAATAAAACTCTCGAAGCAGAAGCATCATAGTCGTTGTTTGAACATGATGTGACAGCCAGCCGACATTCCGCTCAGTAAGGGCAAACTAGACCACTGCACTATGGACTCTTCTTTAAAGAAATGAAGAATTAAGACCCTCAGTGGAAAAGTTCTTCCATTAGTGGTCGATTCAGCATGTCGAAGAGAAAAGAATTGTCCAAAACATGTCGGCCTCAAAAGCGACACGGTGAGTGTTACATTATTGTATCGTCATTGTGCACATTTTTCAGGATGTATTTTGGCCACTTTCATTGCTGTCGAAAATAAGCAGCCCGGACCAAAGTGTCGAACTGTCATTTCCGAAAATACTTATTATCAATAGTAAGCAAAGAATGGAGGAAGCTCCTTTTAAAACGAGTTTAAAATCTGTTTCAGAACGTCATAGAGTAGCGAGGCGCAGTGCCGTGGTTCAATCGCTGGGACGGGAGAAAACTGGATTATTAATTTATTGAAAATACATAATGGTCAACCGTGCAGAAAGGAACGCCGTCTTGGTACATTTATTTACAGCCAGTCTTGACTGTAAACTTCACCAGATTTTGATGTAGATTTCAATAGCCTGCAAGGTCTTGATTTTTTAAATAGAGTTGACTGAATTTTTTTTTCTGATGAAGACTTCAGAAGAGGCTCTTTCTTCTTTAACAACAGGAGGGGGGATGGTAGTCTCAGACGTACAGAAACGGCTGAACTGCGCATTTTCTTATCACGCACGGTCTTAAATAATGCTGGCACTACACAACTAGCACCAAGAGGGTGGTCGTTGCATTGACTGACCAATGTCTGTTGTCTGAAGCAATCACGTTTCACGTACATCTGTTTACTGTTATGTATACGTCATTAAATAAATTAAACGTCACGTGGTATAAAACTTTCCATGGCGCAGATGCGTGGGACGTATTTTAAAGAATTAACATTAAGAATGTGTCACTCATGAACCCAGTGCTAATAAAACTGAATGTCTTCTCGCGTGGACCTACCTTGGGACTCGATGAGACAGGCGATACTTCCGGAAGACCTACCTCGCCAACGACCACTTACAACTCGTCCATGACCAACTCGCGCTTCACATCGTCATTCAAAAATATTCCGCGAAAGCACAGTCATTCGTGCATTGGCACTAATTAACTCCGTTAGCAAGATGTGGTGAATAGCCTAGATGTCCTTGAACAATCTTCTTCGCAAACAAGACCTTTGTCAAATGATGGCTTGCAATACAGTATTGAAGTAGCGAGTGTTCTACAAAGGCTCGCACCGAGGACGGCGGTAGACACGGAATGGTCACGAGAATCACGTCTTGGGTCCTGTCTTGATCTATGGTCTCCTCACATCCCGCCTCCAGCAACTTTCTTTCCTTCGAAATTTGAGGAGTGTCCCGGAGTTCAACACGGGTCGCCAAGTTCCATTTCCCCCACTTTCCTCTGCTCCCTCCATCTTATCCACGAGTTCTTATCGAAGGGCCGACAGAAGACCAGTCGACCATTCTGATAGAGCCTGATGGCAGCTTTTCGCCTCAGCTGTCCTGTCGTTGGCGCATAACATAAACTCCCAGTCCGGTAGATTTCCCCCCTACGCCTGTATGTTGCCTACCCAATGGCGTGGAGGCTGATGTTAGTTCCATTTGGTATATGCAGCAAGTTTTATTCTGAGAAGGTGGTTGAGAGTAGAAGGGAGGAGGGGTGGGGGTAGGGGGCTATGGAGGAATGAAAAAGAGTAGGGGGAGTTGCATGCATACCTACCATTCCCTTCCACTTTCATGGTTGTTTTCCGGCGCGCGTTTCTACTTCTCTGCATTGTTTTTTTCATTGTGCTCTGGCCATGTTGCTTTAATATTTTTTTCCTGCGTACTTCCACGAGCCACTAGTCAGACCTGTGTTGGTTTCCGCACGGTAGGTCAGACCCTATATACATTACGGCTGTTTTCTCTGTACTTGGGGCGCTTGCAAAGGGGTGTGCTAAGATTATTGTCCCTACTCTACCCCGCTCTGGCCCCGCCCCACCCCATCTCACCCCCTCCAATCCCTCACACTCAGCCCCACCCCCTCATCTCACACACCCCTCATCGTAGCCGCCTTTACTTTCAACCAGTGCCTTGTTTGGCTTACAGCTCAACCTTCTCGTCAGCTAGCCGTGGGCTTAAACCGTTTCAGTCATAAAGAAAATACATTTAGCCTGTTTGCCTGCCGCCAGATAACAGTTATGTCTAAACATTTCCTGCATCTAAAGTAGCAGTGTCAGATCCACCGTATGCCTGCCTGGCGCTCTGCCCGAACTGGCAGCTGGCAGAACGTGTTGGCACCACTGACGGGAGGCGAGGAGCGATCTTCCTCGCTGACTGACCTAGACCTGGACGTGCGGAGTCGCAGGGTAAGCGTGCTGTCCCGTCCCTCTCGCCTGCACCTGTGCCGCCATGGCCTTGGGGCCGTCAGTGTGTGTGATGAGCAGAAAGTTGCTCCTGCTTGTAGGAGTAATCCCCACCCTGGAGTGAGCGAAATGACATTATTTCAACGCTCTCCTTTGCCGATGATTATCGTGCGACTTTATAATAATCGATGCCCAAAGCGTCGTTGTAAATACACATATAAAAACTACGTAGCGCAAACAACGATTTGATTTAAAAGATTTTCCCCGTACACTGATTTTCTCCTCGTAGAAAATGAGAGAAATCTAATTTTATTTCGCTCTGGTCGTCGGAGTGAGAAGTCATACCACACACACAAGATTAAGGTAACTATTAGCGAATATGTTGACGCTTGTGAATTAACTAGATATTGTATGTATCCCGTCTACAGTTTCTGTCTAAACGTTTTCACGAGCTACGTTTACCTTTTGAATGAGATGCTTGAGTGTTTTCGTGAACAATGCTGTATACGTCACCAAAAAAGTATGGATTCGTGTCTAGAAGCGTAATGGCATAGCGGAAAAGGCTAAAGAGTGAACCAAACCTTTGAACCGCTGTGACGTTATCGGTAAGAAGAACTCGCGGTGTCAGCTTCAACATGTGAATTTCCATTCAGTACGAAAAATGAAATAAACTCTCCAAAAGCACGACGAAGGCACTGCCGTGTCCTGATGGTACGTGATGATACGTGATGGTACGCGATGGTACGTGATGGTACGTTTGAACGATTGAACTACCGCTGACTGACAGCATTAGTGCTTTCTTTTCTGTTGAGCGCGTTGTAAAATATCTTTGGAAAAAATCCAGTTAATTTCTACATCCATTCATTTTTATCTTCTCTTTTTAACGTGATCTTTCCTGAGCATCCAAGTCTCTAACTGCAAATAACAAGGCAATTGGAAGCTTAGGCAATTAGGTAATTTGAGACTTTCAGATAAATAACCTCAGCCCCGCATATATAATACCTGACTTAGGGAAAATGTTGCCTTATAGGATGTTTCGTTTCAGTACAAGAAAAGTTGAGACTGTAAGATTGCTCCCTTTCTCAAATTGTGAGGCATAAAGAATAATTGAGAGATGAGTTGTTTTACCAAGAAGAAATTCCCATATTTGGAGGTTGTTCTTCTGCGTGTTTGCATACATTGTTGACTTGTCAAATGGAGCTTAAACGTGAAAAAGGGGACGTTCTATATTCTCAGACTAGCTGCCCATGATCATAATGCTTTCCTTGGGCACTCCCAGTAAGCCAAATAGCGACTTTCCTGTACATATCTATCAACACTCAACTTAACAAGTCTCTGCATGTAAATAAGGTAACATTAAACATTCTACCTTAGTCATGTATTTATGTCAAAGGTGAACTTGTATGAGGTCAATTTTTGCTAACAAATGAGTGATGGGTGTTCACAGCTTGCTTTTTCCAAACCGACAAATAAAGCTTCCGGCAGCTTTGAATGTAGCTTATCTGTCCGCTCCCTCTAAAAGTTGACATTGCCTACCGTCCTGACGGCGATTTTACGCAGGTCTGACTCCGGAATTTTTCGAGAGACAAGTATAATTGAGAAGGTGCGGAGCAGACAGGGTATGGGGTGCACAGAGTACACTGTTGCCATAAGCTTGGGAAACCCGAAGGAAAATCTCGAATGGGAACGAAGGAACAGGGGGAAGAAGCATGGTTTAAGAAGGACAGAGGGGAGGAGGGAGGGGTAGGGGTGCGGGGGGAGGGGGACTAGGGGAAGGGAGGGAGATAGAATAGCAACGGACGAGAAAGAAGGAGATGGCGGGGGGGGGGGGGGGTGTCTTCTGGGCGATTAGGCAAAGTTAATTGGCAGCAATGTGTCCAGCCAGGGCTGGGACTGGGAGGACTGGCCGCGAGCCCAGAATGCCTCACGCTTTGTTGCACCCTGACCAGGAGTAAACACACGCAATTTTAACTGAAAACACTGTTGCTGAACGCCGCTCTCCCCCCTCGCGTCGTTCCCAAGACTCCCGCCTTCTCCCGTCCTCATTCACCCCACTTCCTCTTCTGGCCATTCTCTGTCGTTCTACTGCCGTGCCCTGGCTTAGAGCGTCCCTCAGGGCTGCTGTCTGCTCCGCCTGGGTGACAAAGCAGCGGTCACGAGCTGAGCTGCCTGTCCAGTGTTGGCTGTCTAGACGCCTCCAGCCTCTGTGCCTGGCTAGTGTTGAGCAGGGAGCCAGCACAGGAAAGCAGGGCTGGCGGTGGTGCACACCCAGGGCTGTGCTGCCCCACTGTCCTGGAGGTCACCTAGGGCCGTCTGTCCCCTGCTGTGAGTACAGACGCTATACACCACGCCCCAGCCCCAATCGACCCAACCCCATCCTGACCCCACGTTGAGCGCTGCTACCAACCTGTGCATGTCTTGCACCACCTTTTTGTGTGTGCATGTGTGTATGTTGGATGTGCAGGACAACACGAGCTTAAAAACCTCACTTGGATTGCATGTCAAAACCGACATATGACACGAGCATGTCACATGCAGTGTACACCACCCCTGGATTGCCTGGCATATCACGGCCCTGGCTGGTGAGACGATGCTGATGCCGATGTTCAGCTTCTGAAGTTGCAGCGCCTGGAAAAGTTGATCTAGAGCTTGCAGTCATGTTGCATTGTGGGCAGAGAAACATGGAGGCTAGAAGGGAGAGGAGACCGCATTTCCTTTTCCATGTTCTACTGAGTCCAATGCTGAGTGGCGTCTGTTCCCATCATCCACCCTGTCACGTCGCCAGCAGTCTCGAGCTCCGGCACCTCTCTCCCTGTCATGAGACGCGATGTCTGGAGACGCCTTCAGTGGCAGGGAAAGGCAGTCCCACACGCCTTCTACAGCCATGGCTGTGTCTTACGCACCACACCACGTCGCGTCGCGCGACAGAGCAGACAACTGCTGGTAGTAGCATCTCCTGTGCTGGGTTCGAGAGTGCTGCCTCCCGTCTGTGACGTCAACGGCACCTCAGGCCATGTCAGGGTTCAAGAATGGACTCGCTGACTATGGACGCGTGCAAACACCAAAGAAAGCATGGCAGTTTTCTCCCCAGACATCCGTAGACTGCATGCTTCCACCCTGTTAAGTCTGAAAAATATACACGCATAAAACTTTCCTGTTATCATGCTAGCAATTGTACAAGGCCTTTGTGGATCATGAGGTAGTTTGCATTAATGAATTTTATGTGGAAAAAGCTGTCACTTTTGTTGCAATTGTTACGTGTTATGCTTTTATTTTTTCACTCAACGATGTGCGGTATATTTATTCATTTTCTTTCTTTAAAATTTGCCACCATCACGTGGACTGGTTGTCGCATGAATAATCTTCTACTGCATTGATTTCTGGAATAACAACAACAACAACAACAACAACAACAACTGTTGTCTCCGTTGTCGTGACTACCAGTTGAAGACGATAAAAACAAACCCCAAAACCCTACCTTTAAATGAATAAACAAATTCTCCTGTGTGCACATGTCTGACATCTTGTTACAAACCAAATGGAGTTGTTTTATGGTAGTTTGTAATTTTAAGTACCACCTGCATTTATGATCCACATGCCTATGGTCGCTTCGTGATCAAAAAGACACGCTGCAGCTTGTCTACTTACGATTTATCACGTGCCCCATTCAAAGTCTCTTGCATGCGTTTGATTGATGGAGGTGGGGACGACTCTTCACTGACCGTGACCTTGTTGACCTTGTTGACCTTGTGCAGGGACCTGGTGCTCAAGGAGAAGAGTCCGCACAACATTGCTGACGCCCTCCTCTCGCTCAAGCACGCCGTTGTGCATCCCCAGCTGACCTCGCCCCTTTCCCCTCTGTCCCCCACCCCCACCTTCACCCAGATGTCGCACCTGGGCCACTGCCAGGTAAGCAAAGGTCTGGCCAGCACCTGCACTGCTGGGAGAGAGAAATGTTGACCTTTCAGTCAAAAGCGTGTGTGTGTTTGTCAAAAACATGTGCGTGTTTGTGACGCGAGACTTTTTGTACGGGGCTTTCGAAATCGGGCACATTATGCCAAGCATTTAATGGGCTGATAATTCTGCATCGTCTGCTTGCAATGGAGATTTAAAAAAAAACTCGGTTGACATTAATTGGCATTTATTCACCGGTTATTTTGGGTAGAAGCGTCCCTTACCAGATACGATTCAACTTTTATTGATGAAATTTTCGTATTATGCCTTTATATTTACGTATAAATATTGAAATACCAATCGAACTGTGCTCCAATCAGGTGCAAGCTGCCCTTATTCGAAAGTCTTTGCTACCGTTCCTTGTTGTGCGCATCAGACCAGAAGTCTCAAATGCTTTATCAGAGAAACGCTTTGCGTTTTAAAAAGAATCGAATGTGGACGCTACATGATTTTACTTACTTTCTGAAAAGTTGTATTGGCTTTTTGTAAGTGGGCGCTATATTTACATTCATTTGAGCAATAGAAAATACAAATAAATGAAATATGGAATAATCATCATCATACAGAGACACCGCTGGGATTGAGATTAAAAAAATTACACGGTCTTTGCTGTGACGCAAATAATTATATATTCGTCGTCACTGTTCTGTTTCACCTTTGGGGAAACATAACTGTATATTTTTCACGTGCAAACATTTTACCTCTCTGTCGTGAGGAGCACGCACGCGGGAAGGGTGGAGATGGGTGGGTGCATTCTACATTGAGAGTTCCCAATTTCACCCTCTTATTCTGACCCTAAGGTAATCTTTGCAATGGTGTTGAGAATCGAAAAAACCTTCTGTACACGGGTTGTCAAAACTACTCTAGAGGCAAGCATGAAAACTGAAAAATCATGCGCAACTTCTCTTCGGAATCAGCTGTACCTGACAAATTCGTCGCTTTTGGCTGTTGCAGCTCGACTGCTCATTATTGTTCTTATGGTCTTGTGGTACGGCTGGTTAGAGAGAGAGAGAGAGAGAGAGAGAGAGAGAGAGAGAGAGAGAGAGACAGAGAGAGAGACAGAGACAGAGACAGAGACAGAGACAGAGACAGAGACAGAGACAGAGACAGAGACAGACAGACAGACAGACAGACAGACAGACAGACAGACAGACAGACAGTCAGACAGACAGACAGACAGGCAGGCAGGCAGGCAGGCAGGCGGGCAGGCAGGCGGGCAGACAGACAGACAGACAGACAGACAGACAGACAGACAGACAGACAGACAGACAGACAGACAGACAGACAGACAGACAGACAGACAGACAGACAGACAGACAGACAGACAGACAGACAGACAGACAGACAGACAGACGGAGACAAGACGGAGACAGGAAGACGGAGAAAGAGAGAGAGAGAGAGAGAGACAGAGAGACAGAGAGAGAGACAGGAAGAGAGACAGAGAGAGTGAGAGAGAGAGAGAGAGAAACAGAGAGACAGACAGAGAGACAGAGACAGAGAGAGACAGAGACAGAGAGAGAGACAGAGAGAGAGAGAGAGAGAGCTACAGCTACAAAAAGACAAAGAGGAGACTGGGGATGGATGCCCTTCATTCTGCTGCAGTCGGCCATGACAGGGGGAGGCCCCATGGCAGCCCAGGGCTACGCCCCCTTCAGTCACCACGGGTCCCCCATGCTGCACCCAAACTCCTATGGTGCGGCGTCCGCCCAGTACGCCTCCTACCCCCCTGACCCGTGCCCCTCGCCCCCCCTCGGTAAGTCTCACTCTTTTCCATCCCCTCGCCCCTCCATCGTGTGCTGTGCTTTGGCATTGGCCTACCTCCTCCCCCCCCCCCCCCCCCCACGAACTCAGTTGTTTGTTTCTCCTCCATTACGTCAACATCTCGTGCCTCATGCGATTTTGAGTCTACATGTATACTGCATTGGGCGACCATCGTGCTGTTTTCCCCCCTTGTAAGCCATACATGTTTCATGATCGTATGTGGAAACGTTGATTAGAAAGTATGGTGACATGATCGTGTTAAAAAATTATATTAGAAAAGTATACTTAACTATGACGTTATCAACATCATTGAAATGTTGTGGGAGCAAGCTATCTGAAACAAGCAAACATGTATTAGAGTGTTGATAGTTAAAAATACATAGTTTTATCTAACAATCAACAGTTTCATAACATAGGCAAAATCTCAAGTGTGCAAATATTGTGATTTTTGTGCCTTTGTTAATGAATAATTTAATTTCTTTGTGACAAAAGACACAAGTTCTGTATTGTGGCACAGCATTGATTTGTTCAACAATACTTCAATTACGTTCGAATATATTAGTTGACTGGGAAGGTCCTCAATGTCGTTTTGCGTCTTTGAACACAAGCACGCCTGCTCTTCTGTGTTGAGAAAGAAGATGAGAATTTTGCCACCATGGTTACAAAGTGTCGCACCCATTTATACCGTTGGCTGACGTGTTCGTGGCGATTTATGCCACTGAAACGGGCGGCTTCCTCCAATCGAAATCCTAAGTGAAAGGTTGTCTCAACATCATGTGAACTATGTAGACAACATCATAAATATATCGGTATTTTTACTCTAAAGTGGTCATCTTAAAGTGATGTTATGAATGTGTTTGTTCAAATGGCTGTTTCGTAGAGTCCATGGAGTCCTCTGATTTTTTCTTCTCCGATTATACATTTTTCCTTTTCAATTCTTCCATTCGAATTAATCATCTTAGATGATGTTTCCAAAATTACCATTTATTCCATGCAAAAGGGCGATATCTGTCTCTGCCGATACGATTTCAAATCGTCTTAGGTTCCTGTCAGCTGAGAGGTTTCGACCGACTGCAGCTAAAATTCGTGTTAGCTTCGAACTGGTCTGACTATTGCAGACGTTCTTGTTAATTCTCGCTGAGTTCTGTAATTAACAATTAATGAATATATTATCAATGATGAAATAAATAAGAATGAAATTCAATATCATAAAATATTTACATATTCATACTATAATTAATATATGTTGTGGTATGTGTTGATAAACTAATTATATATATTTAGCTCAGCGTTCATTCATAACTCCCTCTTTTCTCTCAGGGTCCCAGCACGGCGGCCCCCAACCCAACATGCACTTCCCCGCCATGAGTGTCAACGTCAGCATGTCCATGAACGTGGGCATGGCGCAGGGCCTGGGTGGAAGCCAGTACAGCTCCCTGTCCCACCACCACCCCCAGCAGTGGCCACAGCCCCCCCAGACGCCGCCCCCCCTGTCTCAGTACCACCCCTCACCCTACCCCCAGATGCAGACGCCGCAATACGGGGGATACAGTCCCAAAGCGCCGCATTCTTACGGGCCCAGCCCTGCTTACAGCCTGTCCCCTGACTACCGCGCCATGCCTGACACCCGCGGCTTCTACTACAAGGCGCCTGATGGCTTCAAGGACATGGCTCGCTTCTGCGGCATCGGGGCACTCAAGCGACCCAAGCTCTCCCCGGAGCGCCCCCCAGGTATGATTGGGCATCCTTCGGATACGCCTGGCGTCAAGACCAACATGTGCCGCATCTGTGGCAAAACGTACGCGCGTCCCAGCACGCTCAAGACGCACCTCCGCACCCACAGTGGGGAGAAGCCGTACAAATGTACAACGTGCAACAAGTCCTTCTCCCAGGCCGCCAACCTGACGGCCCATATCCGCACCCACTCGGGGGAAAAGCCGTTCCGCTGCCCCATCTGCGACAGGCGCTTCTCCCAGAGCTCCTCGGTCACCACCCACATGCGGACGCACTCGGGCGAGCGTCCCTACCGCTGTCGCCTGTGCAAGAAAGCCTTCTCAGACAGCTCCACGCTCACCAAACACCTGCGCATCCACAGCGGTGAGAAACCTTACCAGTGCAAGCTCTGCCTCTTGCGCTTCTCCCAGTCTGGCAACCTCAATAGACACATGCGCGTACATGCCTCCAACAACTGAAGACTTGACGCTGGAGCATGCGTGATCACTGTGTAAAGCACGGGACAGATGATGTGATCACCTGTAATGGCAGCCTTGATGGCAATAGCAAAACCCCAGACTCCAATGTTTTAATATTAGACGGAGGCTGATAGAACTGTTAGTAGAGAAAAAGTTGTCTAGTCTAATCACCTGACTGGTTACGACTGTCGATTGTTGGGGGGAAACCCTCCAGAATCAAGTGCTTGCGCGCCTAGAAAGATCATGTAATATGCCATGCACCACTGTAGGGAACATGGACGAAGAATATGAGAATGGCAAATGCAGTAGTTTTCTCGATTAGTATCCACACAAAAATACGCAAATTAAAGTTACAGACGGCCTGAATAGGGACTGAATCGGACAGATGCGAGACATGGATGGCGGGCTCCATTCATTCCTTGCCTGCCTTCCCTGGCAATCGGGAAGTGGCCGTCTCCGATTGGCCTAGAAACCCTAAGACGACGCCCGTGGAGGTCGTAGAGCTGCAAATGGCACCGCTCTCTAGCAGCAGGGCATGGAGCCGAGGCGTCAGCCTCCCTGTCTAGCTGCCCCAGGCGCTGCTGTAGAAGACTGAGGCAAGAATACGCCCAAGAAAGGAAGAAACTGGGAAAGGAGTGAGGCGCACAGAGGAGGGAGATGATGGACTCACGGGAGAAACTGAAGCAGGAGGAAGACTGAGATGGAAGAGACTGAGCATAGGAAAGAAATGAGATCTTGGAAAGGAATAAGGCTTGGAAAGGAATGAGAGAGGGAAAGAATGAGTCAGGGAAAGGATTAAGCAGGAAGAGCACTGCCAGAGAGAGAGAGAGAGAGAGAGAGAGAGAGAGAGAGAGAGAGAGAGAGAGAGAGAGAGATGAAAACACAGGAGGGACGAGGGAGGGAGGGAAATGAGGGAAGGACAGACCTAAAGAAAGAGGAGGTAAAGAAAAGCGGGACAGAGGCAGTGGAGTTGTGGCCTTTCCGTGACCTTTATACTTTGTTGCAGCAGTGTACGGAGCTGTGTCGTCTCGGCACAGTGCTGGCTCTTCCCACATCTCTCTACTGTGCCACGCCGTGTTTCGTTTCGGGCTCATAGTAGGTGTCCGTCAAGATGCTATACGAAGAGCCTTGCCTTCTCTGCGAGCACAAAACAGTTCTGACTCTTACATATCGAAATATACTAATATGCCCCATGATAGAGGAAGAAATCAATGCGAGAAAAACGATAACCAGTACCTTTTATCCAAATACTTGTTATTGTTTATTGATACGCTTAATCTGAAGTGCAGAATATATATTTTTTTTAATTGACCCAGAGGTCTGGTCAAAGTAAGCATTGACGTTTCGAACCGTAAATATCAGTATCAAGCAAAAACTTTTTCCAATTCAAATGTGAACATATTTCCTTTCTCAGATAGTTTTCACGCCATACATGAGCAAGTGAATGGTGTAATACCTACAAATATATTTTAGGCTTGAAAATGAATGTCTAATGAGAGTAATGAAATATTCTAAGTAAAGCCTTTTGAATGAAATAGGCCGTACATTTAAAAGCTCACATATACATTTATATTGAGAGATTAAACGAAATGTTTAACATATTGGCGGTACTCTCCAGACCAGAATTGCGATTGTGAAATATGTTTTAAGGGTAAGGATCTTCCATGTAGAATAGAATAAGCTATGATCCATGACAATATATGGCCACTAACTTGAAGAAAATGCTTCAGTCCCTTTAAATAGCCCTATCAGATTTCACACAAGTCTTCTAAAAGCCTATTTTTCATTGTGAAAGAACCTACTAAAATTTGCAAAAATTGTTATACGACACTGTCTTCTGTTTTCTGCGAAATGCAGAAATGCCTCCCTGAGGCAGACATTTGTTTGTTTTTTGTCATCGAGCTTCAACAGTTCTTTGATCAGGCGAGAGGGGAGGTCCGTGCAAGAGACGCACCCTTGTAATGACCTCTCCCTGCGGTGCTGCTTTTCCCTGGGGTGCCTGTCTGGACTGGCTTTTCCTCGGCATCCCTCGCCCCCAACCCCTTCTCTCGCCCCACCCCCTCTCATCATTCCCGAACTCTCCCCGGGGCCTCCTCTGGTTCATGTAGGACTTCAGGCAGAAGCCTGGTAAAGACTCGTGGCTGGTTAAAAAGTGCCGGAGTCGTCGACAGAAGGACAGTCGGCAAAAACGTGCTCGGTGGGGACAGAAGTTTTGGTGTCTGCTATGACGTGGATTCTGCTGGGAAAGAAACAGAGGGAACAAGAGAAGTTGTTTAGTTGCAGAGAAATTCGAGGAAGACATCGTTTTCGGACTGACTGTGCATTGGTTATGATCAAGGATCAGACTGGAAAGTTTGCACTGATCAGTGTTAGACATGTTGGGCGATGGGATGACAGGACAGAGGCAGTGCTGCCTACTGTGCACCACTGTGTACGGAGGGGGAACATGCTGTGGTCAGTACCAAACCGCTGCTGCTGCCTCGTTCCTCCAGTCTTCGACTACTGCTACAAAATCGTCTTGGGAAAAAGTGACCCCTTTTAATTGAATATGTAAAATATGAGAAACATTGTTTGATATGATTTTGATACTAATTCGAGTCAGGAGTATATTGAAGCTGAAGGTGAATATTGCATCCAGGGCAGTGAGGGACTCCGACTCTCATGTGCGGACAGAGTAGACACTACCGTGCACGAGGCACAGGAATGTGACATTTTCTCGGTGATTTGTCTGAATTACACACTTCCTGGACTGGAAAACGTTTGTTAGCAATATCAACACAGTGTGCGATCACGCGATGTTCAATTTGCTATTCACAATGTTCAAACACACCGGAGGCATGCATGGACACTGGAATCTGAGGGCAACACGCGGGCCCATGGCTGTGTAGCTGTGCATCTTGTGGCACATGGTCGACAGGGCAATGTCTTCTTCTCGGCACTTCCTCCACTCGACTACACTCACATGCGAACACCTCAGGTACTTATCATTGTCATGAAAACGTGTTTGTGAGTTTACCACAAGTATCGTGACCGTGTTTTGTCACTCTTCCGCTCTTTGAATAACTTCTGTCGTCATGTCACAGTCAGGTGCACGAATTTTCCATCGTTATTCATTGATTATAAATTTGAAGTGGTGTTGAATGTTTTGTCCCTAACTATGTGCTACTGTCATAATTTTCTACTTCGGTTTCAAAAGGGCAGTATGGGAAAACTTGATAGGATTGTTTTAGATTTTATCTGTGCAAAATCGTTATTCGGAAAATCGACTTAATGAGAATTTTTGTCATGACAAGGATTCTTTATATACGCTTAAAACTTTGGCACGTACGCATAGATGAAAAAAGAAGAATACCGGTTTAGTTGAAAATACTCTATGCCTTCCAGCAGATATTGAAAATGACCAGCTGTGTTCGTGTGACCTGAGCAATAATGGACAGACAAAAGTGCGTAAACATGGTTTAAATCTGGGTGGTTTTCGCCTCTTTGTGCGTACTTTCAGACATGAGCAGTTTGAGCAAAAAACCATGCGTCTCATTTCTTATCATGAATACGGGGAAATAAAATTGCGATACGTTCTGAATATGGGCTTATAAAGTCACTGAGTAATTTAGTAAAATTGAATGGCAATGAAGAAAATGCAGACGTTGTTTATTGGTGGCTGAAGCGCTTGAAGCTACAGCACTGTTAGCTGAGAGCAAGGGCAGCTACTGGCATACCCCTCTGTCGAATGATAAAAATCATTGCTGACATGAATTTTCATATGTGCCTACATGAAATAGCTCCCAATTAACATTACTTAAAGTAAAATGTAAAGAGTAGTCGACATACACTTCGTGTCCGTGGAGATCGAATTATGTGTAGTCGCGTTTTAAATCATGTTGTGTGAACTTGTAACTCTAGTCACTGAATGGGCTGCTAGCGGGCACTCTAGTCACCCTCAATGCCAATGTTTGTGTTTAGGTCTACACACACACACACACACACACACACACACACACACACACACACACATACACACATATGTACACACATGCACGCACACACACACAAACACGCGCGCACACACACACACACGCACGTAAGCACGCACGCACGCACGCACGCACACACACATTCACGCACACTCACACACACACATGCACACACATTCACGCACATACACAGACACACACGCTCACACACACTACACACGCGCGCACGCACACACACACACACACAAGCACTCACACACAAGCACGCACACAACCCCCCCTCACTCACACAAGTTTTATTGGAGTGTAGGCGTGCTTTTGAGAACAGCGTTTTGTCCGTATTAATGCACATGTTACCATTTTGTGGGGATAACTCATGAACTCATCAGGCTTATGGTTTCATCGTGACCTTCGTTGGATATTTGGACACAAACTTTTGTATGTGAGTAAACTGGGTCTGACACGACGACGGTCCTGTTCAGTTCAAAACATTTCCGTCGTTGTAGCGACCATAAAGACAAACTCCAAATGAACGTGAACTCAAAGAATATGAAGACATTTTAAAACTGTTGTTGCACGTTTTAATAAACAGACGCAGGCATGCAAAGTTAGCGTCTCTGTGAAGCTGTCCTGGGCACAACATAATTCTAAAGTCGATGGTTTTTCCTACAATTTTATTTCCTTGTGAATTTTCAAACTAAACGGAGT
>JAWQFJ010000802.1:108922-123922 GCA_034096865.1 Theodoxus fluviatilis | reverse complement strand
CCGCTCCCCGTGTTTGTAGGTCCACTCCACTTCCCAGTGTCCACTCCGTGTCCGAATGCCAGTTCTGTGTGCAAATGTGTTTGTGTGTTCTCTCTGTGTTTGTGTGTCCACTCGGCGTGTGTGTATCCAGTCGGACTCCGGCCACCAAGTGGGAGCCTCTTCAGGTGCCATGGACTCCCCACACCTGTGGCTGGCGTCCTGGCCATGCAGTCCCACGTCTTGTAACGTCCTCGGTCAGGAGCTCGTACTGCAGGCCGCCAGCGAGCTCTCAGGTACCACTCGGAGTCGCCATGCAGTCTGTCAAGGCAATGCAAGTGGGAAAATAATAAAGTTCCCGGTGTTTTATCGCAACTTTCAAATAACCTCCAATGCACAACAACAGCGTACCACAGTCGCACAATCTACGCACCTTTTCAAAAATGCGAATCACGAGGAGAGGGTGGCAGTAAAGACGTCTTGGCTTGCTCCTCTAACCTGTCTACAGGGGGCGTGAGACAGAACTGGACATGAGAGGCAAGATATGCTGACTCCTCGTGCTCATGGGTACGCATTTCCAGAAAGGTTCTTGGGTGTTGATACGGACACCCCCATATGATTAACCCTTCGCAGCGCCGCGCAGCGCCAGCCAATCGGTGTGCGTGTACTCGTCATGCAGTTCCCACGTGGTGTTACCGGGCAGCCGTTTTTGAGACAAACGGACTCCTGTGGAGAAACAAACAGCGCTTAAGGCCTTCGCACACAAAGCAACCAAAATCTCTTGCCACGTCGCTTGCCGCCGGTTACCTGCCATCGTGGCAGGCAATGCTGGAGACTGAGCTTGCACACGCTGCCACAGTGACCTTTCACCTCTCGCCACGTTCTATTTATGGAAGCGTATTAATTCCCGCGCTTGCACTAACACGCTCAGCATTTCTCCCCCTGGGCTTGCCCTAGCAGACAATGACTGAAATCTATCTTCCAAACGACAGCGAAACTTCGAGTGACGATGACGATAGCACTTCCTCATCCAATGATGATGTTGCAGCTGCTGCAGCAATACTAATAATTGCCGAACAGCGAAAAAAGAGGAAAAGAACGTGTTGGTCTCGTCCATCCACTCTTTCGGACATTATGCATGCAGAGTGACCTCTTGAACCCTACGTGATAACGAACTTCCGTTGAACACATTATTTTCCTGCGTAAACGTTGACGTCATACGCAGGTGCTCTGTGATTGGTGGATTTACAGAGAGTGGCCCGCCACTCACCCAGAAATTAGAACAGGTTTTACGGCGAGCAACTCAGTTGCCGGTGGCTTGGAAACTTGCTTGGAATGCCAGTTGCTCTCAATCTACATCGCACACGAAGCAATGCATGGAAAGCAGTCGAGTTGCTTGAGTGCACTTGCCTCGTGTGCGAAGGCCTTCACGCTCCAGGGAGAAAAATGCCGCTTTGGTCAAAATGCGCGCTTGGCGTCGGGGGGGTGTATGTCGGACAACCGATCACCCAAGTGATCGTCATAGAGATCAGTTCATGACCAGCTTTCAACAGTTTTCAAGATCTTAGTAGAGTGCTGTTTGTCTCAGATTCGCCTGTGGGCGGAGTGATGTGAACGGAGTGATGTGGGCGGAGTGATGTGAGCGGAGTGATGTGAGCGGAGTGATGTGGGCGGAGTGATGTGGGCGGAGTGATGTGAGCGGAGTGATGTGGGCGGAGTGATGTGGGCGGAGTGATGTGGGCGGAGTGATATGGGCGGAGTGATGTGGGCGGAGTGATGTGGGCGGAGTGATATGGGCGGAGTGATGTGAGCGGAGTGATGTGGGCGGAGTGATGTGAGCGGAGTGATGTGGGCGGAGTGATGTGGGCGGAGTGATGTGAGCGGAGTGATGTGGGCGGAGTGATGTGGGCGGAGTGATGTGAGCGGAGTGATATGGGCGGAGTGATGTGGGCGGAGTGATATGGGCGGATCGATGTGGGCGGAGTGATGTGAGCGGAGTGATGTGGGCGGAGTGATATGGGCGGAGTGATGTGGGCGGAGTGATGTGAGGGGTTGATTGACAACGCCAGGTACGGTTGGTGGTGGCGGCTTCCTTCTCTCTCCGTGGCCGTCTTACTTTGCAATGGCAGTCTTGACAAACGTAGGGGTGGAATGGACAGGGATGAAGGCGAAGGATGGTGTTGATGTGGGTAATGAAGGCACACTGCAGATTCTGCGGCAGTGAAGAAAAGCATCATCTGTCACCACACCATGCCAATAACACGGCAACGACGCGTCAGCGCGCACCTACAACAGGCCAACAATGCGTCAACCACGCGCCAGGTAACATAAAAACAACACATCAATAACAACACATCAAAGCAGCAGCATCAACGCTTGAAAGGCACACCACCAGCACACAACTACATCAGCAATCACCCCCAACACACTAACATTACGCCAACGAAACACCAACAATCCGGCGACATGACGCCAAAAACACACCAACACATCAAGAACACGTCAGCATGACTTCGGCAACACGTAAAGTCAACACCACATAATAGAAACACCACTTACACGTCAGCAGGTCAGTGTATATGTTAAATACACATCACCAGTAGATAATTAACAAACCAGTGACACGTCAACAGCTTAGCCCTCCCCCCCCCCCCCCCCCCCCCCAAAAAAAAAAAAAAAAAAAAAAAGGCTGAGGTTACGGGAACCCGACCGACCTTACTTTTCTCTACCGGCCCTAAACTTTTCTTTTGATCACGCAAAGAAAGAAAGAAGGAAATCGAAGATAAACAATTAACTGCGTGCTGTCCCATCTTCGCTGCCCTATGAACACGCAGGGAATCCATTAGTTAAGTTTTCAAAAAGCATTTTCTGTGAAAGAAAGTTTGGTTTATGTTCAATCTGGCCTCTTCTAAAAAGAAAGAAAGAAAGAAAAAAGTTCAGACCAACCTACCGATCCCCTTTTTGGGGGGCCGCATTACCTTAACTACAACTTTTTTTCCTCTTACCAACAACACGCCAACTACATACCTAATAACCCCTACCCCCAACCCCTCAACCCCCCAATAAAAAACAAAACCCAACCCAACAAACAAAACCACGTGAGCAGCACGCTAGCGACATGTCAAAGAGCAGCAACACGACAGGAACGGAGGAAGTGAAAGGCACTGCTATGCTGCAATATGACTGCGGCAACAACGTGAACAACACTGACGCCATCAACAACGACAAGAACAACACTCCTCTGCTGACCAATGCAGATATTTAGGCATCCTGGGTGGGAGATGCAGTGATTTGGGAAGGCCTTACAATCCTCCTCTCACAAGTAACGGCGTGGAGACAAAAAGGGCTTATCTGTGAAGCTATTTACATCATTGACTCTGGTCAGCGAGTGGCCAGGACTACGTAGAAGTGTTTCCTGTATCATCGAGCCCTAGGGCTGGCCTCGGGATGCCGGAGTGACGAGTGCTGTTTCGCCAGCGCAGCGCGTCCCTGTGTAATCTAAGATTTTGCTCTAAATTACAGCAAATCGCCCTTTCAAACTTCCAGCCTAAATATTGACTCGTTGCCGGGCTTAGCTCCACCCACCCAATTAACTTCATCTCTCGGATTTCCTGAAGAGGGGAAGGGAGTGGAGCAGAACTGTAGGGGTGGGGGGACCGAGAGGGACAGAGGAGGGGAGAAGGGGGAGGGTGGGTAGGGGGGAGGGAGGTTGTGTCAAGCGTGTTTTGGACTGTGGGGTAGGGACAGGAGTGGGGTGGAGGGGTAGAGAGAGGAATGCGGGGGTGGAAATAAACTTAGGGGTGAGCCAAGGTCACAGGAAATGGGTCAACTTTCTGAAGTCAGAAGCCTATTGAAAGGAGAGACGAAAAAAAAGAGAGTCCACCACCCACTATTATGCGTTGTGTCTGATGTCGGCCAATATTTGCATTGAGGACGTCTTGTAGATTTCACAATTAACATGAGTATGGAGGAAATTTTTTGAATGGCACCTCGACAAGCTCGTTGTCTCGAAACAGAAAAATGTACTTTGTAGAATTTATTTTGCGTGACATTTCACACATGCTTATAGAATGCAGCAGCTTTACCGCTTTTGTGTCGTGTTGAAAAGCAATGTTACATATGGGCACACGCAAAGAAACTAGCAACAGAAGATGTAATTTAACTGGACTGCACAGTACACTCGTAAGAGCTGTCCGATATTTGACAGGTTGAGAGGGTACCATTATTTGCATCACCTCTGCTGTGCTGGTCTTTCTAGTATTGCGTTGTTGTCTTTTTTCTCTATATTCCCAATACTCTCTCTCTCTCTCTCTCTCTCTCTCTCTCTCTCTCTCTCTCTCTCTCTCTCTCTCTCTCTCTCTCTCATATTTCACAAGATTTATTTCAAGTGGAGCAACGTGACAATACTTTTTTTTAACCATTTGCCATGCATGAATGATCCAGGTCCGACCTCCAGCAGCAGTCTGCCAGAGTAAAGGGGAGTCCAGGTGCCTTGCAAGGATCAGATGAAGCTTGCGAAGTGCGAATGGAGGATACTTCGCAGCGTACACTTGTACGTAAAGTAGATGGCAATGTTTCATCGCTGTGTCGTCAAATAAAGGTTGGTTTTTATTATTTCTGTGTTTGTCCTCAATATTTATTGAGATTACAATAAAATATGTCTGCTTCGCTTAAACAAATATTTTTTTCATTTGTACAGTGGTCCATCTTTGAGCCGTCTTTGTGTTACCTCATTGGTGGGTTTTTGGCAGTGGGTTTTCTTCCCACATTATTCATCACAGGAGATTGTTTGAAAGTACAATGTAAGTTATAGACACTTTTTTATGAACACCATTATGCCTGGTTTGTGAAAGGCCGACACAGGATGAACCACTACTTCACTATACCTGGCAATGTCTCACGTCATGTGGGTCACTGTGGCGGAGCGGTTAGAGCGTTTGACTTGCAGTCGCTTGCAGCTGATGGGTGCGGTGTTCGAAGCTGCACAGATCCTAGTAGTGCATCCTTGGGCAAGTTGCTTTACCCACATTGCCTCTCCTGCCGAAGAGTAAAACAGATCACTGGGCGCTGCACAGCGGCGACCGGGGGGTGAAATTCCCATCAAAAGAATTTCCAAACAAAATAATTACAGAAATGAATATCATTATCATAATTGGTTATCATTAGATTCGCTAATTTAATGTATGCAAAAGCTGGCTCCCTGTCTTTGGACATACATTTTCAAAACTTTTCAAAATATGTTATCATTAGACTATAAATTAGAAATTGACCCAGTGAGAAGTTTTTGTAGAAGAATGAGAATTAAAAACCTGGCTGAATAAAATAACATATTACATTCTCATGCATGCTCTTTTCCAACACATAAGCATATGAAAGTCTTGCCCGATGACTTGGCACAGTTGAGAGGAACATTTATGGATGCGCATTTGTGCTTATCATCAGACTTTGTCCACCTGTAAGATAGATGTGAATATGAACAACCTCGCACTCAAACGATTCTTTCGGATTTGTCAAATTTAATAATGACTATGCTTTACTTCAAACAAACAAACTTGGTGGAATCGGTGGAGCTAAGTGTCACTTGGCTCTCCATCCTGGGGCGGGAGGCTCTACCCCCATCGTCACACGCTTGCCTTCAAACGGCCCTTTTCAGTGCCACTTTGACTCAAGAAATAATACAGTTGTCGGGAATCTCTACCCCCATCGTCACACGCTTGCCTTCAAACGGCCCTTTTCAGTGCCACTTTGACTCAAGAAAGAATACAGTTCTCGGTTACTGTCCACACATTTTTCTTTTCAGTAAAAATTTCGACCGACCCCGGCACCCCATTCTTCATTTTCACTATAAATTATCCGAAGGAAATATTTTTAGAAGAAAGAAATGTGTAATTCGAAGTTTCGCTCTGGTGTACGTTTTCTGGAAACTATATAGCAATGTAAATCCACATCACGATTTCTAATTAAGTATACATATAAATGTGTTGCTGATAAATACGTGTACTACTTCATCATTTGATGATAATCAATGTTGATCGTATGAAGTACGAACGTTAAAAGTCATCTATAGTAGTCTTCAATTGAGGCATTTTTTCAAAGCTAACAATTAACGATGACTGAAATCTACATAAATTATGCAAAAAGCACCTACCCCCAAATAGTTGTGGTTACGATAACCCGACCGACTTAATTTTTTTATTCCCACTCTAATTATATGTTTCAATTGTGGGGAAAAAATGACGGTAAACAATAAACTCGGTGCCGTTCCATCTTCCCTGCCCTACGAGCACTCGAAGAATCCACAATTTACGTTTAAAACCCGTTTTCAGCGAAATATAAACTTGATTTATGTTCAGTTTGGCCTCTTCTAAAACAAACAACAGCAATAACAACAACAACAAAGAGTTCAGACCGACCCACCGAGCTTATTTTAAAAAAAATAGTTATCATGTTACCGTAACCGCCACTTTTGTTTTCCTTGGGAGAACTTGACAACTTTAGAACCGTTTCAACTAGGAGATACTTCTCCATTCGAAATAGGGTCAGTAGTGGAGAATCAGACGAGCAGCACAGCTGACCCTTCTCCATGCAGTCAGCTAGTCTCGGTCACTCGCGGTTTCCTCAGACCGTAAGCAATCCAGGCATACGGCGTGCTAGAGATACATGTAAGTATCGATCTCATGTAACGACGTCAAAGATTATAGGTAACCTATAATCTTTGACGACGTCACCCACATCTTGCTCCAAAACCGCATTTCATTGCAATCCTTTGAAGACTGGGCCTCGTATTCAAGTTGTCGCAAATAGACACATACCCTTTCGCAATTCTTTTTTCCTACTTCATGTATAGCCTCTCTTTTCCTTCCCTCCCTCCCAGACTGGAGAGCAACTGACGAAAATAATCTCTGAAAAAGGTCGGGATCCGTGGGCCGCCTATGCCCCGGTGGGGTCCAGGGGCAACGCCCTAGTAGGGGGTCCAGGGGCAACGCCCTAGTAGGGGGTCCAGAAGAGGGGGGGGGGGGGAAGAAGCCCCCCGGCAAAAGGAAATTCTAGCATATTTTGAAACCCTTTTGTGGTCTCTCTTGATATGTAAATTAGTGTGTAGCACGCGCAATTGACGTGACGCAAGTTTCAGCAGTGTGTATGGAGTGGAAGAGCACGTCATTACACAGAAGCAGGTCAATAGGGCATGAATGGATGAATGAATGAATGAATGAATGAATGAATGAATGAATGAATGAATGAATGAATGAATAAATGAAAAGGTTTTGTCAGGCCAATAAAAGGTTATTTAAATTTCTTTAAAAGACTTGCAGAAATTCAAGTTTAAAACGCTTTTACAACAAGATAGAAGCAAAAACTGAACATTAAAACTTATTAAAATAAACTTCAAACATTAGCATAAATGTCTATAAACTTTTTAAATCTTATCACAGATGACGGATGTTTCAAAATATATAAGAGCGAATTTGACATTTAAAAAATATGTCTCGCAATGAAGCATTATCATTGTTGCACTCTTGATTTTTATTCGTGAAAGGAGTGCCGAAGTGATTAAGTAATTTTGCGCTAAATTAATCCGAAGGTGTGGTAATGCAACAGCCGCATTTCATTTACATCATTCATGTGTCAAACGTTCTCTGAGAACGACTGGCAAGAGCGAATTGGAGTCTGGGGGTGCGTGGACGAAGGCAGCCTGCATCTCTACATGCAGACAGCCTCTGGAGGGCTGCCTCTCCACAGGCACCGTACCAAAGTCCGCGAGGTCCAGGGACTCGGGGAGAGCGCGCAGCTGCCAGTCAGTACGGGGCATTCTGAGCGTGCTGGGCCTCTGCGTGGGGGCGCTGGCGCAGTGGGGGGCTGCAGCCTTGGAACAACAGGTGCAGCCACCGGAACCCAGCCAGCTCGACCTCCTGCTCGGCTTGACCCTGTCCTAGGCACTGACACAAACCGCAGCCACGCATGCGCGTCGGGGCGGAAAACGCGTGCCAGGGCGTGGAACGCAGCGTCACGTGGTGTGACGTACAGGGAAGCCCTAGTAGGGTGTCGACCCCAACGTAGGGCCCCGGCTTCTTCCCTTGCCCCCTTCCCCCCCCTCCCCCTCCCCCCACCCCCTGCCACCCGCGGGTAAGGCCTCGTGCCAGGGATGAGGTATGGCTTCCGTCACCACACCTGTTGATGACGTCTTGTGGCTCAGTGCAGCAGCGCGTGCTGCCACACGAACTTCGTCACTTCCGCTTCTTTACAGACTTGAGTCGTGGATGAAACGGACCCAATAACAAAATACTCAAGCTCCAAAATTGTACACGTAACCTTCAGTGTAATATCTTGAAATGTTGGCAAGTCTCCCACTTAAACCTTCACATGATTGGTATATATGTATAATTATCTGAAAGAATACTCAGAGTTTATGATTATTGAGCACAATCTTCGTGAAATCAGACATGCAGTATGCCATCAGCAATAAGAAGTGGATACACAGTCTCAGACGTCTACTCCCATCATACCAAACCGGCACTGCTTCGTCTAGAATTACACAGGCTCAAATTAATCTTCGCACTTGATCACTTTTGTAAAAAAATCAATCTCACAAAACGACGGCTTAAGTGCAACAGTTCATTTTAATCAACATGCCAGGATTAATTCGATGCTTGATGCTCAGTCACAAATGCATCATTGTTTCAACAGCTTTCGAGATCTCAGTAAAGTACTGTTTGTCTCAGATTCGGCAGTGGCAAACAGTACTTTACAGTCTACTGAAATAGTTAAAGCTGTTTAAAACTACAGTCACAAACTGTTCCCAACGACGATCACTCGCGATATCGGTTGTCACACACCTCTCGCCCACGTTTTGGCTATAGCGGGGTTTTTCTCCCTAGAGCGTAAGCACTTTATTTTTCTCTTTCCACATGAGTCTTCTTGTCTCAAAACGGTTGCCTGGTAACCCCACGTGGGAACTGCATGACAAGTACACGCACACCGACTGGCTGGCGATGCGCGCGGTGAGCGGTGATGCCAGAGGTTGACAGCCTCCTTCCGACGCACTCAAAGCAATGGCTTGATTCTTTCCCGTTGTCTGCTCAAGAGAAAGTCCCCGTGCCTAGGGAAGGTCTCACTGCTGTGGTCACTCAGGTCGTTCACAGCTGGCGACTGAGCGATTTGTTGTTATTGCAGTCGTCGACCCCGCCGTCGTCGTGGAACCTTGTTATTTTGTTGCTAGTAGTGTCGTCGAATTTGGCTGTTGATGTTGCCGTTGCTGTAGCTACTGCAACTGCTACTGCTGCTACTGTTGCTGCTATTGCTACTGTTGCTGCTATTGCTACTGTTGCTGCTGCTATTGCTGCTGTTGCTGCTACTGCTATCGGCGTTTGGTTTTTTTTAATGTGCCCATATTACTTCTTTTTCACTTTTCTTCCCATTCCCATTCACTTCTTCCTCTTCCGTCGTCTTCCAGTCTGAAGCGTGTGTTTACACAAGTGCGCGATGCCGGTGCCACTGTTGCCACTGGTCAGTTTAGAGACAGCTGAGTGACCAGTGGTCACAGTCTGTGACGTTGACGTGCATGACACGCTGCCGCCCCTCAAGGGGTCCTCTGTCCTGTCCCGCCCAAAGCTGAACAAATAGCCTGCAATTGGCACGTAGGGAAACACCAGAGGGAGGGAGGGGGGGAGGGAGGGAGAGAGAGAAAGAGAGAGAGAGAGAGAGATAGAGAGAGAGAGAGAGAGAGAGCAGCAGCACGTAGAAGGCATAGGTAAGACACGCAAGAAGTGGTAAGCCATTAATCTTTCATTAATATAAAAAATCGTTAAAATGCTAGAGCGCCAGAGTGTAAAGGTTACATGCACTGCTACCAGCAACGCGATATCCGAAGTTGATCCAAATAGAACAAAGATTTGCTCAACAGTCTCTGGAAGAATTCAGGTCCGCCAATTTGCATGGAGTAGACTGTGGTTTAGTCTCTATAACTACTCAATGTTGACATTGCCCTGAAAGCACACCTTTGATTTCAGCTGATATCTAGGGATATAGAGCTACATGTAGAATTTATTTAAATGCTTACAGTGTTCATGTCGTAAATCGTTTCTAATCGTATTTGACTTCTCGTGCTTTAGTCACGGTCCACTAGAGGATTTTCCTCAGTTAAAACCAGGCAAGTCCTCAGTCCAAATGGGTCTCTAGCAAAATCAACACATCTGACGACGCGAAAATGTCATTGTTCGTCACAAGACATTGTGATAAGTTGTGCGCAAGACAACAAATTCAGGCTTGATGAAAAAGCATGTAACGTCAGTCAGTTGTGAGCGTCCAAGTAAAAACAAGGCTTAGGCCCGCAATTTCTCATGTTTACTTTTGCATAACCATATGAATCAAATCATGTCCGACAACCTAGAACCTAAAAACCCCACACCACCATCACTTCTTCTGAAAAGAAATAGGCTAGCTAATAGGGCCTATCGTTTTTTAACCAATGTTATCCCCTCAAAAAACTGTTTGATAGGATTTTTAAATAAGGGGACACTAATACATAGAATATCGGCAAAACATTTTTTTCCGCGTCTTACTGTTACCGAATTTGTCTGAAAGCTGAATCACTCTAGTTTCATACACATTTGGAGTTTTTGTGCCTAGTGTTCCTCGTTCTTTAGTAATAAGCCTTTAGATAAAGGGGTGGGGGCTGGGGGGGGGGGGGGGGGGGTAGGGGGGGGGGGTCGAAAATCTGGCTCTCCGAGCCGACGTTTTGAGAAAATTTTCCTGATTTGTCAAATTTTTTATTAGTAACTAATGAACACTCCTCATCAATCTGTATCAAATAAGGGCAGAAGGAGAAGAAATGAGAGTAACTTCCCTTTCTTACAAATGGCAGCTTTAATGTAGTGTTGCTTCTTCTTGATTGTGTGATGATTTTCGGAGTAAAACTGTTTACATCACCAACATCATGTCAAAATGCTTGGAAAATTCATGTCCAGAAACTTTGTCAACAATCTTGTGTGTGTGTATGTGTGTGTGTGTGTGTGTGTGTGTGTGTGTGTGTGTGTGTGTGTGTGTGCGCGCGCGCGCGTGTTCGTGCGTGTGTCTGTGAATGTTTTATTTTGGTCAAAACCTTTGTGCATTTAAAGCCTTCATCTTCAAATTTTGCACACTCACTTCTGGAATTTAAGGCGAAGGTGCTTTCTATAAAAAGAGCTATCTTTATACTAGACGAATTGTGATGTTTCATGTTTCCATAACTTACTGCGAAATTAACCCTAGCTTTGATGTCTTGCCATAACAGAATGGAATGAACATGACCAGAATGCATAGAATAAGCTGAAGAAATGACACTTTTTATACAATCAAACCTGAATAATTTATGAGGATACGTGAAAATAGAAATGACATAAAAATGATGGCCCCTTTTATCGATATTGGTTTTTATCATGTTTTCAAATTATTGTTTTAACTCTCCCGAAGCATGCTACACACAAATCAAGGCTAATACCTAAATCTGCAATGTCTTTTCTATATAACAGCTAAATTTGATCTTAAAAAGTCATCATTTAGTTACATAATAACTATAAAGAAAACGATACCCCGCTCTAGGTAGTAGTGCCCTCTGAACCTTTATGATCTTTATATTTCGATTTTTAGTTATTTGCCTCTGATAGCTGTTACTTTCCTGTGGCATTACGACGGCTGTGCGTCAATAAATGAAAAAAAAGGATATCATATGTACACCAGACGTTCAGCAAAGCAAACAGTGTCAAAGTGCTTTATGTAAATTTATTTTTGCCTATTGGCCTGATAACTTCAAATCGCCTCTCAGGATTTGAGCCTTTCACCTCTGTCAGCTTCAGAGGAGGGGAGTCCAAGAAAGCTGCGTGCTGGCACCACAGTGGACAGGCTCAAACAGTCGCTCGTTGAGGGTCAAGTACGGTGGCCCGAGAGCAATACGAAACAGTGATATGAGCTAGTCTACCATGTCTGACACATTGATGAAATAAAAACGTTTTCGTCCAGTGCTAATTTGGGGGAATTAGTTTGTGGTGTGTATTTCTGTGTTGTTGTTCTTTACGTGTACGCGTGTGAAGTTGATTGCGAATTCGTGCGTGGTATTGAACTTAACTAAAATTTGCTTTTTCAGAAATCATTAAACTTCACCAAGCACTCACACACGCGCGCGCGCACACACGTGCACACACACAAACACACACATACACACACACATACACTTACATACAATCACACAATCACACACACACAAACACACACACACAAACACACACACAAACACACACACACACACATAAATACACACACACACACACATATACACGCACACAAACACAAACACACACACACACAACAAACATACACACATACACACACAAACATACACACATACATACACACACATACACACACACACACACACACACACACACACGCAAACACACCCACCCACGAGCAAACGAGCACAGACGAGCGCGCGCATGCATTCGTTTTCATCACCGTAGACGAGATAGCATCGGAGTCAGAGCCGACGGACTCATTCAAATTCTTTTGTCGACATCTTGCACTGCATATTTCAGCTTAAAACGGGTCATGCAAAAACACTGCTCTCAGTAAGTATACATCGCACTTTGGGTAATATGCACCCAGCAGATGAACATGTCAGAGTTCGCTTTCTCTTACAGAGAAAAATATCATACATATTACAAGAGAACTACTTGATTGCTCGCCGGCAAAATACCCGGCATTGATTCAAATCAACACCAATTAAATGAATTTGCAGCTACTGTTTTGCTTCCATCTGACGCATATTACATGGTGGGCGTGACTGAGGAGTGAGAGGACAAAAACAGGAGTCGCGTGAGACGCGACAGATCACCCGCCCTTTCATCACATTCATCCACCTCTACACACGACAGGAGTTGTCACAAAATATTTTGCTGTAAATCGCGAGAAGGAGGTAGAACGGTACCGCATGAGTTACGAGCAGTAAATAATTATTATGATCATCATTAGTCTGAAACAGAGGGTGAATAAAAATATTTCGACAACAAGTAAGCAGTCTTTTCACAGCGTAATTGGGAGAGGAGTGACGTTCTTGCTGGAGAAAGTCTTCAGGGCGATGGCGAGAAAAAGCCCTTTCATTACTTATATGCGTGAATGAAGAGTGGAAGATTGTACAATTTAGGAACCATCGCTAGGCTTAAATGAAAAACCAGAAACATGTCACCGACCACAGCAACAATAGGACTTGCAGCTAATTCCACTTTGACAGACGGCGTGAAAGCTCAAGCGAGAAATTACGAGAATTAAACGAGATAAGACACACGAGCGCCACCTGTGAGCGATAGCGGCAATACCCCAGCCAATCAGAGAAGACTATATTTAATGCCCACTCCGAACGCCTCATCTCACGTGCTACCCGAGACTTACACGTGAACATCGCCCCAGACGAGATTGGAGTGAGGTAGTAATGGCGGTGGCGGTGGGTTTGGCTCAATGGTGGTGCTCCTCGTCCCTCCTCCGCCTCTGGCTCTACAACCCTTCAGCCTCTCAGCCTTTGCCCCTGCCTCCTGTCCTCTGTCCCCACCCTCTGTCCTCACTGTGTCACTACCCTGCCATCCCCCGCCCCCCCCCCCCCCCCCCCCCCCCTCCCCACCCTGTGCCTGGCCTCAGCCTGCGAGAGAGCAGCTCCCAAGTGCCATATGTCCGGCTGCCTGGGGCTATAAACACACGCATGCGTCGCGCCTCCCCTATGTCAGGGAGCGTGGAGAGCGGTCCTTGATTAACCGCGGTCTCTAATTAGGAGATTTTCTGGGCGGAATCGCTGCGTCGCCCAAGGGAGATTACCTGCCCTCTCACAGGTAAGCGGTTATCTCCCTTCATCCCCGCCCGGCCATCGTCCAATGCATCGAGAAAAGTGAAGGGTGTGGTGTGGCGTGTGCTGTGAAGCCTGACTGCAGATGCCGACCATCAGGTCTTGAAGGTCAAAGGACAGGACTAAGCTGAAAAGCAAATGACATATACACTTTTTTTTGTTATGAAAAGGGAAGGAAAAACCCTCCATTTGGTGGACTGAACAAAACAGCAAATTATTTGAAACTGCATTACTGATTTACATCCAGACATCTTGGTTTCTGGGTATTTTCCTTCACTCCTCTCTGTTTGATTCACGTCATCCGCAGGATCAGCACACACTCCTCAGTCGCATTTTTCACTGGCATTCCTCTTTTTCATCCCTACTCCTTCAACAGTGGAAAGACTCATCCGCCCCACATCTGCAGCGTTATGGTCCTCCCTTTGCACTCTTCGTGTCTATTGTCTCTGCATATATTCTAAAACCTGAGTCTTTGCTATGTATATACTTAAAAAATAATAATCTGATAGTATCCTTTAATGAAATCATTAAAGTTTACCGCTGCATTAGAAATGACTGTCTACGCCATTTGCGTAGTTAATTAATTTGTAGAGACCCGGAGCGATAACATCTCGTCCACCACTTCCCGCCAGGGCACCCTGCAACCGTCACTGGAAATGTCCGACTGAGTGTGCTTCGCAGTGCATCCCAATCCCTGCTTTGATCACGCGACCTACATGGAGCCGTAGGTGGTCGAATGTACTGGAACAGGAGTGGGGTCGAATGTGTTTGTACTGACGCGCTACCTTTACCTGCAATTATCGTCCATCATCCAGACTTCAGGAAGAAGAGTGTAGAACACTCTGAGATGCCCGTGAGAGTTTACTTGCGGGCAGGGCGTGACGTTTCGTGTTTGATGATCACAAAGGGCTCGCTACCACCGGAAGAAAATCGATGTGTAGAGTTGTCATTCGTGAATTGCCCAGCCTTGCTGCTTTTGTGCATGTAGACACAGAGTTTACTCTCCGCTCCCTGAGTTTGCGCAGTTCACTTCTACGGCACGTCCGCAATTTGTGCGTGCACTCTCTCTCTCTTTCTCTCTTCTCTTTCTCTTTCTCTCTTTCTCTCTCTCTCTATTTTTCTCTCTCTTTCTCTCTCTCCTTGCTCTCTCTCTCTCCTTC
>JAWQFJ010000802.1:93922-103922 GCA_034096865.1 Theodoxus fluviatilis | reverse complement strand
GTGAGCCCGCAGTGTCTATTGCCTGTTTCCTCTCGTCTTGAGGTAGAGCCTTGAGAGAGATTGTGCTTGTGAATGCCCATTTCTGAGTGGATATCGTTTTTGGGTAGAAGTTTTCGTCGATTGAGATTCGAGAACAGTCTTCGCCGATCTGCTTGAACTTGTGAGTAATTTGGGTTAATTTTGGTTTCGGGTCAGTGGAATTAAGCCTCTACCTTTTCAGTCACAGAGAGTAGACTGACAGAATTGATTGATATTTTCATTCATATTGCATTGAATTTGATTTCACTCATGTTTAAGTCTCATTAAAGAAAATCTTTGATGAACATTGTGTCACGTCATGTGAACGTGAGATGAGAGAGTGAGTGAATTAATTATCCCCCTCCTCGAGTGATACCCCTAGACGCAAAAGCAGGAAGAATTAGAGTGAATTGTGTGTGAGTGTGGAGGGAGGTGATAATCGCGCTTTATATACCTAAACAGAGGTTTCAGAGCTTTCAAGGATGAAGTTGAATATTCTCTCACGCTTGAGCTGGAAATCGACTGACGTCACGTGACACAACAAGACAAATATAGCCCGACTTGACGACGTGACTAGGTAACCGAATTAGCGGAGAGACGAATGTAAACACACCGATTGCGCCACGATCTTCTTGTACGATCTAGAACCTTCACAACAATGGCAACTGCAGAGAGAGGAGGGAAGAGGGTGGGGTGGGAGGGGGGAGGTGAAAAACCGTTAAAAAGTTCCACGGGACCTCGTCAAAAACCACCGACTGTGGTGTATCATAGCAGCAAATGTTGCAGATCAACCACATAACTGATGACCAATACAGTCAATCGACGACTGAATCAAACCACGTAATTAGTCAACCAACATTTGGTGGATCATCTAGATACGCAAGCAATCAAGTGAACAAGTTCGCGTGCTGACACCTACAAAGTGAAAATCTTGCACTCTATCGACACTATCTACTTTCAGAGAAGGAGGTGCTATGACCGAATTATTATTTCTAAAATCCATTACCATCTATTATTGTTTACATTAATTTCGAAGTTGAAGTTTTCACACAAGCTTCCAAGTTGATCGACCTTCTGTAGATAAGAAAACGCATAACCGTCGAATTAGTTAATCCTTTTTTTAAAGCAGCTGCCATGTTATGACGCGTTAAAAGAGGAGGTCAGGGAAAGGTCTTGGGGAACACCCATCTTGTAAGTGGATAACGGACACCGGTTTTCCACTCGGACACCTAGGTATTGGTGCAAGAGAAAGTCTAGAATCCGGAAACGAACAGAGCCCCTCAGGTCAAGATATCGTCTGAAAGATTTCGCCGACTTAAAAACAGACCTTTTGTCAATGAATAAATCTCTACTACACGCAGCAATTTTCTCAGGATGAAGAAACTATGTGGCGCAGTAAGACAGATCTAGCTGGTGCGACAACTCTGAAAACAAAATGGAATAGAATCTTAATTACAGGAGATAATTTTCCAGCCAACCAGCCTTTGCCATAGCAAGTTTTTCGCCGACTCAAACTAAAGCAACCAACTCACCCAAACCAAACCAAACCAAACCAAAACAACTGACCCAAACCAAATCAAACTGAGCCTACTGATCCAAAACCAAACGACCTAAACCACAGTGAAACCAAACCAAATCAAACCAATTCAACTGATACAAGCCAAACCAGCCAGGTAAAAAATCAACCAACCCAGTACTCTCAAATCAACCTAACCCAACCAAAGCACTCAACTCAACCGAAACGTACTCAAATGAAACTCAAGCCCAAATCAAAAGATGAATCAACTGACTGATTAACCAATGGACGGAACCCACCCAACCACCCAGCCGACGCAAATAATCAACCGACCAACCGATCCAAACAATCAACTCAATCAATCCATGCAAACTAATACACCTCCCAAGCTACTTACTCATCCGTCAGATCAACCACCCACTCTCCCATCAGGCAATACACTCTCGCATCCATTCACACACCCAACTACCCACCCACCTATCATCCGATAAAACAACCCGCCTAAAAAACCAACCAGCCGATCCATCCACTGGTCTGCCAGCCAACGTAGGCCAGGCCGAGCAAGGCAGACGGATGGCCAGACTGTACCGTCACGGCCGGCAATGGAGCGGACGAGGCTGTCCGCACCTGACGGGACGCCACCACTCACTCGTCGATTTCAATTACCTGCTACGCCCCTACTTTGTTGCGCGGCCTGGTACCTCGCTACAGGACAAACAGGTATCTAGGGAAAACTGTGTTGTCATGACGACCATCGATTGACACCCCCCCACCCCCATCCCATCTGGTTGGTATGCATTTTGCGTCTCCCTATATAGTGACTAATGCGCATGTACGCTCCACACATCATCAGATAATGCAGCACTCAAGTCCGAGGTACACATCGCTTGCCTGCTACCACCCGCAGTGCTTGAACTGTGCAGCGCTCATAGTGTGCGTTGATGGAGGTCATGAACTGTTGACAAAACGAGTGCTTCACAGCGCAGGACACATTCACAGCAGTGGTGGCAGGACATTCTTCACGCAAATGGAGATCCGCTTTGATAGTAGTGTCCCTACTCTGCCTAAGAACAGAAAAAGAAAGACGGAAATTCTGTCAGCAAATACTTTCGAATGGCCGGGGACGCGTTGTCGTCACTTCCGAAGTTTTTTTGTAGAAGCCACGTGCTTTCAGCCATGTTGGTAGGAGGCGAGCGCTATCTGCTAAGCTGTGCTACGGGAGACGTGCATTCATGCCTACTTCTTGATGCGTGAAAAATTGTTTTAACAACCAACAAAATGAAAAAAATAAGAGGAGTCAAACGCTCCTACTACTTTATACCATCAGAGAAAACCACTCTAGGTCCGATTGTGCAAAGGGTGACCGAAGCTAGACGAAGAGGATGGAAAAAGAAGATTTACAGAATAGATCTGACCTTTCGAGACAAACACCCGGCGAGAATCAGCAGACATCTCCCACCAATCCTGCTACGAAGAATCGATAGACTTCCAAAGACCTATAATTCTTAAACTCTTCCAACGTGTACGCCGATATTCCGAGTACAACAATTAAATATGTCCATGGCACTCGTTGGCGGAGTGTTCCTCCCAATCAAGTTGGTCCTTCGTCAGCTGGTATGGATGGATGGATGGATGGATGGATGGATGGATGGATGGATGGATGGATGGATGGATGGATGGATGGATGGATGGATGGATGGATGGATGGATGGATGGGTGGATGGATGGAGTTTTACGGCTTATCAGCCTTTGTAGGCTATGTAAGGCCACCGAGCACAAAAACCACTAGAATAGTTCCGAGTCAGCGCAAATCAAGTCACGATGTACCTAGTTATTCGCCTCTTACGAATCGCGATGGATGGATGGATGGATTGAGTTTTACGGCATATCAACCTTTGTAGGCTATGTAAGGCCATCAAGCACGACAATCGCTAGAATCGAGCAAACGGAAATCAAGTCACGATATCCCTAGTTATTCGCCTCTTACGAATCGCGAAGGGAGCCACGGTGGGTCAATTCTTACACACACACACACACACACACACACACACACACACACACACACACACACACACACACACACACACACACACACACACCCTAATCCACAAGGAGCGTCAGCTGGTATGGATCGAGCCCGCCGATCACCTCAATTTTGTTGAGGTAAAATTGACAGGCATCGGGCTTGCGAAAGTCAACGAAACGCGTTTTCTTCCTCACGGACATTACCTTAGAAAGATAAATGTATCAACTAACTCTAATTATTTTAGATGTTGGTTTCTAGGCACAGCCAGCTTACCATGTTGGAGCAGATAAACAAATAAGAGAAAAGCGAAACGATCACTCGTGCACTGAGTTTTGATGCGTGACCGGGACACTCCCTGCAGTATGTTTTGTTTGCTTTGTATGTAAGGTTTTAGCACTAGCTGTAGGTGTAAACATGGTCAGTTATTAATATAATTGGTGAATTTAGTTGTCATTAAGCTTTGTTTTGTGCTTTAATGCCATTTTCTTGTCATAATCTTGCACGTTACATTACGCCGAATGCCGGCAAGTTGATCATGCACTCATCGACTCTATGATCGTGAATTTTCTGTCCTCGCCTGACCAGGGAAACGAAATAGTCAATTCAAGACAGAACTAAACAGTTATCTGCTGCCACTTATTCGAGCATTACTCGACTAACTCTAATTATTTTAGATGTTGGTTTCTAGGCACAGCCAGCTTACCATGTTGGAGCAGATAAACAAATAAGAGAAAAGCGAAACGATCACTCGTGCACTGAGTTTTGATGCGTGACCGGGACACTCCCTGCAGTATGTTTTGTTTGCTTTGTATGTAAGGTTTTAGCACTAGCTGTAGGTGTAAACATGGTCAGTTATTAATATAATTGGTGAATTTAGTTGTCATTAAGCTTTGTTTTGTGCTTTAATGCCATTTTCTTGTCATAATCTTGCACGTTACATTACGCCGAATGCCGGCAAGTTGATCATGCACTCATCGACTCTATGATCGTGAATTTTCTGTCCTCGCCTGACCAGGGAAACGAAATAGTCAATTCAAGACAGAACTAAACAGTTATCTGCTGCCACTTATTCGAGCATTACATGAAACATTATATCACACTGTTCAGCAGTACTTTCAGCATGACCTTGCTGGACACTGGACAAGACCTCACATGCATATGACATGGAGATCAGCGCCGAGAAGACCAAGGTGATGACGAACAATCCTCGGGGCTTCAAAATGGAAATCAAAGTGAAGGGCCAAAAACTGGAAGCTGTGAACAACTTCAAATACCTGGGATCTATTGTGACTGATGAAGGGTCCAAACCAGAGATACTGTCCAGGATAGCACAAACAACAGCAGCATTGGCAAAGTTGAAACCAATATGGCGTGACAGAAATATCACTCTCGCGTCGAAGATCAGGCTCATGCGCACGCTGGTCATCTCCGTATTCTTGTATGCATGCGAGTCCTGGACACTCACATCTGAACTACAGAGACGGATACAAGCCCTGGAAATGAGATGCTACCGCAAGATTCTGAACATCTCATATAAAGACCATGTCACGAATGAGGCAGTCAGCAACAGGATCAGGAGAGCAATAGGACAGTACGAAGACCTGCTCTCAATGGTGAAAAGCAGAAAGCTGAAGTGGTACGGTCACGTGTCAAGAGGCAGTGGGCTGGCCAAGACCATCCTGCAAGGTACCGTACCAGGTGGGAGAATGAGAGGCAGGCAGAGAAAGAGGTGGAAAGACGACATCAAAGTGTGGTCAGGCTTGACCTTTGCTGACTCACAGCGAGCCACAGAGGATAGAGATCGATGGAGGAAGATTGTCCGAAAGTCATCAGTGGTGCCTCAACAATCCATCTCAGGGTTAAGAGACTGAACTGAACTGATATCACATAGCTCGATCGTCTGCTGGCGTAGTGGCTACGGTTCGATCGTGTTCGTCTTCTAGGTATGTACGGTGTGGTTTGTTTACTTCTCTTCTGTGGGTTTTGTGAATTTTCTGTCCTCGCCTGACCAGGGAAACGAATTAGTCAATTCAAGCCAGAACTAAACGGTTATCTGCTGCCACTCATTCGAGCTTTACATGAAACATTATATCACACTAGCTCGATCGTCTGCTGGCGTAGTGGCTACGGTTCGATCGTGTTTGTCTGGTAGGTATGTACGGTGTGGTTTGTTTACTTCTCTTCTGGGGGTTCTGTGCAGAAAGTATACGTGACAATAGTCTATTATGACTATTTTCGATTAGTTTTTTTATCTAATTAAACTTTTTGCATGCTTTAATGCCATCCTTTTGCCACGATCTAGCGATAATCACTCATCAACACAGACCCGAAACATACCCCCAACATATAGCACCAGAAGTTTTGTAACCTACCATCATGGCGCAGCTGCTAATTACCATATGACCCCTGGTGAACTCTTCCCCGGCCATAACGCATCCACAACTACCTGTTGGGGGAATGATTTACTCTGTGCTTAAACTGACTGATTATGTAAAATTGTCTGGATGCGATGGCAGAGGCAACTGAAACTCGGACCTGTATCTTCACTTCGAGAAAGAATCCACACCATTCGTTCACCTTCTTGTGTATATTACATTCTTTCACCCGTCGACGTAACATTTTGTATGTCTTTGGGGATGAGGTTGTCCATGAGCGAGTGCGTGGACATGCGAGTATGATTACAAGTGTGTGCCTCTCTCTTTCTCTGTGTGAGTGTGTGTGTGTGTGTGTGTGAGAGAGAGAGAGAGAGAGAGAGAGAGAGAGAGAGAGAGACAGAGAGAGAGAGACAGAGAGAGAGAGAGACAGAGAGAGAGAGACACAGAGAGAGAGAGTGTGTATGTGTGTGTGTTTGTGTGTGTGTGAGTGTGTTTGTGTGTGTGTGTGTGTGTGTGTGTGTGTGTGTGTGTATGTGTGTGTGTGTGTGTTTGAGTGAGGGTGTGTATATGTGTGAGTGTGGTGGTGGGTGCGTGGGGGTGAATGCACATGTGCGAGTGGATGGCATGGTAGTCGGTGGTGCCAATGTCAAGGGTGAGATGGTTGTGACGCAGTTGTAGATGCGGCCGCCAAGATGCTGTCATGGAAATGGTGGTGCTAGAATCCAGGGCCCAGCTGCCTGCCTTGCATACGGAGATTCAATATTCATGGGTGTGTTCTATGCATAACCTACATTTCTAAATCACCCAGAGTAGTGAAACACTCGATGAAGACGCGTGCCGTAGGCGTGGTAGTCGAACCAAATGAGGACATTAGAATCTACGGATCAGATTTTGCTGAGCAAGCCATGGAAGATCAAGACAAGGAATGCCAGAAAAGGTTTGCTTTCTACCGTCCTCTGTCTGGGAAATCGGACTGACACGGAAACCGGAAGTAAAGATCTGCCGCCACAAGGTGGCAACGCCTGTCCTGAAGAGGCGTGGTCTCGCTTCATGCAAATTTTCCATTTCCTGGGTAGTTCCCTTCGTTCTGCATCTCTCTGCATGCTGCCATGCTGCCACGAAAGCTAGACTTCCGACCAAAACGACGACGAAGCTTGCTTTTCTCCTCCCCCACAATCTGCTTGCGTTCCCATTAAGTCACGCACCGAAGCGTTCAGGCGTCCGTTGACACACAGTCTGTACAAGACTCGGGCTAGGCACTTGCTGCAAATGTTAGGTCAAGCGCATTGCAGTCCAAATGTTTATTGTTCGCATTTCATCATCTGCTCCTAGTGGCGCATAAGGGCAAGTACAAACGCAAACACGCGCGCACGCACACACACAGACATGCACACGCACACAAACACGAACAACCACACACATGCGCGCTCGCGCGCATGCACGCAAGCACACACACACACACACACACACACACACACACACACACACACACACACAGAGACCCGAAAAGACGGATGGATCACACAATGACATAACAGTGAGAAAGAGAAGTGTGTTATGACCACGTGACCACGAAAGAACCGTACCGACCCAATTCGGGTCTTCGACACCGTGCTACCCATTGTGTCCGTAGACAAAGGACCTCCTCTGCAGAGAACTGTGTTGGCATAGCAACTTGGACACACCACTTGAATGACTTAGCAGGGGGATCAATTTCAGTGCTGTCGAAGCACGCGATATTCCATTTAAATGTATATTCCACTATTACTAATTCAGATATTACAAAGTATCATCACCTTTTGGATTACTTACGCTCAGACTCAGAACTCAATAGGCGCATTGGGAAGGCTGCCCGCACACTCTCCAGACTCACAAAGAGAGTGCGGGCAAACAATGCACTTACAGAACACACCAAAACCCAAGTTTACGAGGCTTCCGTTCTGAGTACCCTCTTGTATGGCAGCGAGCATGGACTCTGTGGGCAAGACCCGAACGAAAGCTGAGTGCCGTCCACATGTTTTGGTTGAGACGCATCCTCCATGGACATCACCTGGAAAAACCACACACCCAATAGTGCGATGCTTGAGAGAGCAGATGTCCCCTCCATGTATACCCTCCTCAAGCAAAGGACTGCGACAGTTGGGCCTCGTGTTACGTAGGGAAGATGGACTAATTCCCAAAGATCTCATCTACGGAGACCTCACAGAGGAAAGGAGACCAGCTACGCTATAAAGACGTATGCACACGTGATTTCGCAGCTCTGGGGATCGGCGTGGACTCCTGGTAGGTGGCTGTTTCGGACAGGAGTGCCTGGAGACAAGGAGTGCAGAGATACCTCTGACAGTTTGGAAACATCACGGAGGAGACAGATAACAAGCACATCCGGAGAAAGAACCAGCTTCGGGCGGATAGACAGGCTTCGACCTTCAGATGCAAACACTGCGGTTTGGCCTGCCACTCCCGCACCGGACACCTGAGCCACGGCAGGTCGACGCTGTGGACGGGACAGAAATGGTACCCAGCGGCACGGATCCAGGGAGGGTCCTTCGTAACTGACAGACGCCTACTCCTTCTCAGACATCTTTGTAGGAGTCCATTCATTTCATGTCTAAGAGCTGAGATAAGGAGCACGATGGAAGTTAATACATGTTGACAAAATACGCCTTACCATTCTCAATCAAAGTTTATTCTTAGAGACATATTTTATTTTTTTAAAACTGTTTTTGATCGAATATAAATTTTTAAAAGCACAGCTCGCCATCAAAATCAAAATAGGGGAACCCGATTTTCAGTTTACATCAAGTTAAAAGCAAAACTTATTTTTTTTTAATTGTTCATATATTACACTCTATTCAAGAACATTAAACTGGTTATACTTTTGCGATAGAATATTCTATAAACCTCATCCATGACCAAACTTGTGGCATACAGTACCATATGAAGAAAGGTTACGAAAACTGAGGTATCATTTCACCTTAATTATTGCATTAGCTTTGTCTTCAAACTTCTGTTTCTTTCGTTATTTGTTGGTCTTGTGTAGCCATTCTGACTGATTGGTCATTGTAAAATGCCGGGCATGTAGCTTGAATGCCAGACAACCGACTGCTAAAGCAGCTGCTGTATGGGGAGGTCTGCAAGAGAAAGCGAGCTGTCGGGGGACAAAAGTGCTTCAAGTATTGCCTCAGAAGCTCCCTCGAAGCATTAGAGACCAAGGAGGACGCCTGGGAGTCACTGTCAGAACATCACGCTTCCTGGCGTGGTAGGTGATATCAAGCTCGCGGGAAGCGGAGAAGAGGAGGGTTGCATCAGAGGAGACAGGAGGAGGAGGAGAAGGAGGAGGAGGAGGAGGAGGAGGAGGAGGAGGTCGAGGAGGAGGAGGAGGAGGAGGAGAAGGAGGAGGAGGAAGAAGAAGAGGAAGGAGGAGGAAGAAGAGGAGGAGGAGGAAGAAGAGGAGAGGAGAAGGAGGAGGAGGAGGAGGAGGAGGAGGAGGAGGAGGAGGAGGAGAGGAGGGAGGAGGAGGAGGGGAGGGGAAGGAAGGAAGAGGAGGAAGAGGGGAGGAGGGGGGAGGAGGAGAGAGGAGGAAGGAGGAGGAGGAGGAGGGGAGGAGGCGAGGAGAGGAGGAGGAGGAGGAGGAGAAGGGAGAGGGAGGAAGGGAGGTGAGGAGGAGGAGAGGAGGCGGGAGGAGGAGGAGGAGGACGAGGAGGAGGAGAAGAGGACGGAGGAGGAGGAGGAGGAGGAGGAGGAGTCGAGGAGGAGGAGGGAGGAGGGGAGGAGGAGGAGCAGGGGGAAGGGAGGAGGAGGAGCAGGGGAAAGGGAGGAGCAGGAGCAGGAGGAGGAAGGAGAGGAGGAGGAGAGGAAGGGAGGAGGAGGAGGAAGAGGAGGAGGAGGAGGGAGAGGATGGAGGAAGAAGAGGGAGAGGAGGAAGAGGAGGGGAGGAGGAGGAGGAGGAGGAGGAGGAGGAGGAGGAGGAGGAGGAGGAGGAGGAGGAGGAAGAGGCGGAGGAGGAGGAGGAGGAGGAGGAGAGGAGGAGGAGGAGGAGGTAGGAGGAGGAGGAGGAGGATGGAG
>JAWQFJ010000802.1:73922-88922 GCA_034096865.1 Theodoxus fluviatilis | reverse complement strand
TGTCTGTCTGTCTGTCTGTCTGTCTGTCTGTCTGTCTGTCTGTCTGTCTGTCTGTCTGTCTGTCTGTCTGTCTGTCTGTCTGTCTGTCTGTCTGTCTGTCTGTCTGTCTGTGTGAGTGTGTGTCTGTCTGTCTGTCTGTCTGTCTGTCTGTGTGTCTGTATGTCTGTGTGACTGTCTGTCTGTCTGTGTGTCTGTCTGTCTGTCTGTCTGTCTGTCTGTCTGTCTGTCTGTCTGTGTGTGTGTGTGTATGTGTATGTGTGTGTGTGTGTCTGTCTGTGTGTGTGTGTGTCTGTGTGTGTGCGTCTGTCTGTCTGTCTGTCTGTGTGTGTGTGTGTGTGTGTGTGTGCCTGTCTGTCTGTCTCTTTCTCTCTCTCTCTCTCTCTGTCTGTCTGTCTCTCTCTCTCTCTCTCTCTCTCTCTCTCTCTCTCTCACTCTCTCACTCTCTCTCTCTCCCCTCAGTATTTTGTCCGAAAAGCGAGGGGCAATTGAGTAGAACGAGCTGGATGTAGCCAGGTCAAGGTCACCCCATGAAACTGTCGCAATGAGACATGTGAAAGGACAAAAGGCAATAAAACTATACGTCGCCGACGTGGATTATTTGAAAACATCAAGTAAGTAGACTACAGACAACCCTGGAAGGTGCCACAAAATACTAGTTAATCAGTAAGATTTTCTCAAATCTATAGAGGATATGCGATGAAATAAGCAATCGTTATGTTTGATGGAATGATCAGATTACTGAATATTCCTTGTCAAGTCGGGGTTGAAACGGGTTGCCGTTTATCTTATTTTACATACATCAAAACCCGTGGCGTATTTCATCGAAGCACATGGAAAGTAAGGTGTACAGTTGGTGCTGGGTTAAACCGAGATATTTCTTATAGTGTATGCATACGACACTGCTTTGCTTTTTTTCTGTATCGAGTGGGCTTCAAACTCAGTTAAAACTTCCTCGCGCATGTATCATAATTCTTGGAACAATACTGGGAAAACCAAGGTAATCGGTGTTACGAGAGGTGGAAATTTATCTGAAAGTGAAAGATGGTATTGCCTACATATAAGAAAAGATGTAGTGACCAGGTACATATATTTAATGTTATTATTGATATAAGACTTTTCAATAGTCCGTCTGTTGAAGAGATTGCAACAAAAGACAAGCATGCGGTTCTTTATACCATGAAAGAATGTGGTCTCACTACAATAGAATGCTGCTTGTGCTGAGTTTGCTCGACTTTTTGACGCAAACGTACAGTCTTGAGCATTGTTCGGCGCTGCAATATGGGGTCTAAAGAATCAGCACATACATGTATATAGTTGGAAACGTACACAGCTACGCATGGTAAAATTTTAGTGATCTTATACGTCCAAAACACCAAACTACTTCGAAAGTGGCAAATTAGGCAGATAATGAAAAGCATTCTCACAGCTATGAAATAATGAATAGTCACATATTGTTCGAGAAACCACATGGAAATGATGCAGTAATGGAACGTCCCTGACAGTAACGATTCATAATGTGTAACGAAACACTCCCTGTATAACCCGGTCTTCACTCACGAATGGTCAGATGGAAGAGTTGGAAATAAGACTACATGTAGATAATTAAAACAACTAAAACAAAGAGTACACGATCGCTTTCGCCAAGTTTGGGATGAGCGAAATCGCAACAGTAAACGATCCGTATTCAACTCTTCCTTCAAAGACATGTATAATCACTAATGATATATTCAACTTTTTCACGATAGGAGCATCCTGTGAGGGATCTCAGATCTTCGGCGCAGTCATTACTCCATGTGCCACGCTACAACACCAAGAGATCTGGGGAGAGAGCATTCTCTTATGCTGGACCAAAACTCTGGAACGATATCCCAGACAGACTGAGGAAATCTCCTTCAATACAGACTTTCAAGTCACAGCTAAANNNCCTTTGTCTGGGTCTCCAACCGCTTTACATTTTTTACCCCCTGATCACTGGGCACCTTGATCAATCCTCACTGGTCCCTCACAACAAACATAGTGACAGACATTTTAAGACGCACACAGTCAGGTACCAGCACCAACTCCGCTCCCTGGGGAGTATTCCAACCTGATGCTAGCGCTTGGCCGCATACAAGGGTTAATCGCACTCCGTTTTGCCAACATTGCCCTCACAGGTACCCGGTTTTACTCCTGGGTGGGGAAAAGCAATGCGAGTTAAGCATCTTGCTCAAGGATGCAACTCTGGTATTGTGTGTGTGTGTGTGTGTGTGTGTGTGTGTGTGTGTGTGTGTGTGTGTGTGTGTGTGTGTGTGTGTGTGTGTGTGTGTGTGTGTGTGAGAGAGAGAGAGAGAGAGAGAGAGAGAGAGAGAGAGAGAGAGAGAGAGAGAGAGAGAACGAACGAACGAACTTTATTTTACAAGGGTAGTGAATTAGGCAGTAGTGCCTTTCTTACATTCAGCCCTTGAGGCAAACTATTCAAATGTGGTAAGAGAAAGAGAGAGAGAGAGAGAGAGAGAGAGAGAGAGAGAGAGAGAGAGAGAGAAAGAGAGAGAGAGAGAGAGAAAGAAAGAGAGAGAGAGAGAGAAAGAGAGAGAGAGAGGGGGGAGCTGGGGAAAAGGGGAGGAAGGGAAGAGAGAATGAGAGTAAGAGGGTTGGTGGGTTGGAGAGAGAGGGTGGGGGAGAGGGTGGGGGAGAGGGAGGGAGGGAGGGAGGGAGGGAGGGAGGGAGAGAGAGAGAGAGAGAGAGAGAGAGAGAGAGAGAGAGAGAGAGAGAGAGAGAGAGAGAGAGAGAGAGAGAGAGAGAGAGAGAGAGAGAGAGAGAGAGAGAGAGAGAGAGAGAAAGAGAGTCTGTAAAATTATCGCAAGAATTATACATGTACAATTTCTTAAACATACTAAAAATGGGTAGATAGTGTACCAGAGAAGCAAAATTTAAATATGGAACTTGAATCAACTACAATGACATATACATAAAAAACAATTTTCTAAACATCCAAAAGTTAAAAACAAATAACATGCATGTAGGCCAAAGCCTCTTGGTGTACACTCCCTCCCCTACTCCCCCACCCCCAATTAGCCGGAGAGAGAGACAGAGAGAAAGACACAGAGAGACAGAGAGAGAGACAGAGAGAGACAGAGACAGAGACAGACAGAGAGAGAGACAGAGAGAGAGACAGAGAGAGACAGAGAGAGACAGAGAGACAGAGAGAGAGAGAGAGAGAGAGAGAGCGCGAGAAAGAGAGAGAGAGAGAGAGAGAGAGAGAGAATCAATCAACACCAGAAGATATCGTATATTTGTCATGAGTCTTTACGTCAAATGGAAGAAAGAGCGTGCCAAGTAACACTCTCTATTCACTAATTTAACTACAAATAGAAATGTCAATTAAAATGAAACGAAACAATCAACAGAAATGGAAGCCGTGCATACGAGTTCATTCGTAGAGTTATTTATTTAAGTATTTCTCATTGTAAAAGAGTTTACCTCGTTCAAACTGACAAATGCCACAACGTGCAAATTTCCCCAAAAATCTTCTAGAGATTATTCTACTTAAAAAGTAGACACCATTGTCATTGAACATGGATGCATGGAAACAACTTCAGCAAACCGATCAAGACATGCCTGTAAGCATCGGGTGTGATAGAATGAAGCAGTCTGGAATGGAGGGGAGCATCGTGCGCTAGCTGCAGTGCGTCGTGTGTGTGTGTGTGTGTGTGTGTGTGTGTGTGTGTGTGTGTGTGTGTGTGTGCGTGCGTGCGTGCGTGCGTGCGTGCGTGTGTGTGTGTGTGTGTGTGTACAGACTTCGTCATCCCTCTACTTATGCAGACAAGGTCTGTGAAATTGCCTCTTGCAGTCACAACTTTGCTTTTCCTTCTTCTCCCAAGGACCATTTCATTGCTAATCTCATATTAACGTAACATGTCACTTCAGTGTTGTAAATACTGACAGAAGGTTCCAAGTAGGTCGTAAGCCTAAATTAAACACGACATCTGCATGGACTACATTTCGTTACCCTTAGTGTGAGGTGTCACGATAAGAAGTTGTCTTCAACCCATGCTGTCTGCGTGACTAGGGCGTGAGCTTGGTCGAGTTGTAAGAGGGAGTTGGTGCACAATGGAAACACCACATTTACAAACTGGGAGCATCGCGTGGTGGCCGCATCGCTTCCTTGTTCCACCTGCCACAGCAGTCCGCTATCACCCTGCATACTAGGAAAGGAGTGGCTTTGATTAGAGGAAGACTCTGCTATGAAGCTTATCGTAAGGAAGTACCACCGGGCAGTCTGCCAGTCTGCCGCTCATTAGCGCAGGCCATTCTGGGTTTGCTTAAACCGTCGCGCTCTGGACCCAGTGCTGTGGCGTTGGTCTGCCGGTGAGAAGCAATAAGGAGATAGCATGGAGAGAGGCTTCCTGGACTTCCATCATAAGAGGAAACCTTTCCAGGCCATGGGCTCTCCCCTGCTACAGCAACTCCCTTCTACTTCCGCCACAACCCTTCAAGACGTAACGAGATAATGTTGAGTTAGCTTTTGATGTCTGCATTGATCCACGGGTAGTGAGTAAGTCGATATTCACGTATTGAGTATTAATGACAAACGATGTCCGTATTGTCTGAATGTTTTCGTCACATTTTCTCGCGGAGGGGACGACTAATGTATACATACACTAGTTTGAAGCCTCAAATTACTCGAATTTATTTTCTGGCGATGGGATATTAGCAAACTTCCTAAAAAACGAATTGTTATGCAGGTGGTAAAGTAATACCACATGACACATGTCTAAAGAATGTCTGCCTTGTTATTAAGAAACGACTAAACACACCGAAAAGCCAACTGACCATCAACGTATGTTCTGCAAATTGTCGATCAAACAATGCAGCAGCAGCCTCTTTTAATCATAGCAGAGCCATTTCTCCTGACTGATTTCAAACAAGAAAACCCCCGAAATAAAGTGCAATGGTGGATGAAATTGCGCCGTCTTTTATCAATCCTCAAACCACACCACATTCGTGCAGTAGTCATGGATGAAGGCCTCGATAGTTTTCCAGTTGCAGTCACGCGTATGTCTGCAGTAGTCATGGATGAAGGCCTCGATAGTTTTCCAGTTGCAGTCACGCGTATGTCTGCATTTGTCATGGATGAAGGCCTCGATAGGTTTCCAGTTGCAGTTACGCGTATGTCTGCAGTTGTCATGGATGAAGGCCTCGATAGTTTTCCAGTTGCAGTTACGCGTATGTCTGCATTTGTCATGGATGAAGGCCTCGATAGGTTTCCAGTTGCAGTTACGCGTATGTCTGCATTTGTCATGGATGAAGGCCTCGATAGGTTTCCAGTTGCAGTTACGCGAATGTCTGAAGCAGTCATGGATGAAGGCCTCGATAGTTTTCCAGTTGCAGTTACGCGTATGTCTGCAGAGGTCAAGGATGAAGGCCTCGATAGTTTTCCAGTTGCAGTTACGCGTATGTCTGCAGTTGTCATGGATGAAGGCCTCGATAGTTTTTCAGTTGCAGTTACGCGTATGTCTGCAGTTGTCATGGATGAAGGCCTCGATAGTTTTCCAGTTGCAGTTACGCGTATGTCTGCAGTTGTCATGGATGAAGATCTCGATAGTTTTTAGTTGCAGTTACGCATATGTCTGCAGTATGTTGGCCTCGATGGATTTCAGTGGTAATAAACTTTGCTCATGCAAACAACCAACATTTACTCTTCATTTAAAAAAATCAATCGTGGCCCAAAAGAGTTATGACAAAAAGTTGAATTTGGGAGATTTTTTATTAGAGGAGATTAAAAACTAAAATAGATTTGGAAAGACAACGCTGAAGAAACCAGATCTAGAACTTTAGAGAGAGAGAGAGAGAGAGAGAGAGAGAGAGAGAGAGAGAGAGAGAGAGAGTGTGTGTGTGTGTTTGTGTGTGTTTGTGTGTGTGCGTGTGTGTGTGTTTGTGTGTATTTGTTGTGTGTGTGCTTGTGTGTGTTTGTGTGTGTGTAAGTTTGTGTATGTGTTTGTGTGGTGTGTGTATGTATATATGTGTGTGTGTATGTGTATTGGTGTGTGTGTGTGTGTGTGTGTGTGTGTGTGTGTGTGTTTGTGTGTGTGTTTTGATTTGTTTGTTGCACTTTTGATGCGATTTTGTCTGTCGCTCTCAAAATCGGAGCAGAGGTTCTTTGTTAGAGGATTCCCACTTATGCTCCGCACGCGCAACTCTAGAGCTTTGGCCGGAACGCCACGGTACTTCAGGGGTTTTCCCGCAAGAACAGTTGCAGTCGGTGTTAAAGTTAGCTTTGATACCATTCTTATTCTCTACCTCGGGAGACATTGAAACCATGTTGCACGCGCACATGACTCCATGGAAAAGATGGCTTCGCGTGCGGAAGCTGTCCTCCTTGATGAGGGAGCCTGACCATTGTGTCTGTGCTCTCTTTGATGCGAAGGGGAGGACGAGAATGGGCTCTGTAGTATCAAGTATGGGTCTTTGAAGGAGGGGCAACTGCCCTGTAAGTAGTCCATGTGAGGTCATGCAAACGAGTATCGGCAGCTGCTGCTGCCTGTGTTCCGGTGCAGCCCATTCTGTAGCGAGGCAGGCCGCTTGCAGGCAGGTGGAGAGCTCAGGTAGAGGGAGACGTCTGCATCGGTGGAACTGTGCCTTTCTCTGTTGCAGTGTTCGCCGTGGACGAGAAGATCGTGGCCAACAACGGGCGTCTGCCTGTCATCCTGGAGAGCATGGGCAAGGTGGAGATTCCGGACAAGGGGAAGGCTAACGTCACTTTCAAGCTGTTGGAATCTTCCAGTCTGCACGCACAGGATCTCCTGGACAAGGGTGAGTCCCTCTTTTGCTGCTGCTCACCTACATCGTCATCATCATCATCACCATCATCATCATCATCATCATCATCATCATCATCATCATCATCATCATCATCATCGTCGTCGTCGTCGTCGTCATCATCAGCATCGTCGTCGTCGTCATCATCATCATCATCATCATCATCTTCATCATTATCGTCGTCGTCTTTGTCGTCGTTGTCATCATCATCGTAGTCGTCTTCGTCGTCGTTGTAATCATTATTGTCGTCGTAGTCGTCGTCGGCGTCGTCTTAATAATTTCTTGGCATTTTTTAATCATGCGCCATCTTCGACTCTCGAGACTTGTTCGAAATGTCCCTGTATTCGATATGTTATGTGCCACTGTTCTTGAAGTTAGCTCTTGTGCTGATATAGAAAGCGAGTGGGAGGAGGAGGAGAACAACGAGAACGAGGGGGACGAGGTGGATGAGGAGAACGAGGAAAACGAAGAGGAGGAGGAGGAAAACGAAGAGGAGGAGGAGGAGGAGGAGGAGGAGGAGGAGGAGGAGGGAGGGGGGGCAGGAGGAGGAGGGCAAAAGGAGGAGGGCAACAATGAAGAGGGCAACAATGAGAAGGGCAACAATGAGGAGGGCAACAAGGAGGAGGGCAACAAGGAAGAGGACAACAAGGAGGAGGGCAACAAGGAGGAGGGCAACAAGAACTAGGGCAACAAGGAGGAGGGCAACAAGGAGGAGGGCAACAAGGAGGAGAGCAACAAGGAGGAGGGCAACAAGAACTAGGGCAACAAGGAGGAGGGCAACAAGGAGGAGGGCAACAAGGAGGAGGGCAACAAGGAGGAGGGCAACAAGGAGGAGGGCAACAAGGAGGAGGGCAACAAGGAGGAGGGCAACAAGAGGAGGGCAACAAGGAGGAGGGCAACAAGGAGGAGGGCAACAAGGAGGAGGGCAACAAAGAGGAGGGCAACAAGGAGGAGGGCAACAAGGAGGAGGGCAACAAGGAGGAGGGCAACAAGGAGGAGGGCAACAAGGAGGAGGGCAACAAGGAGGAGGGCAACAAGAACTAGGGCAACAAGGAGGAGGGCAACAAGGAGGAGGGCAACAAGGAGGAGGGCAACAAGAAGGAGGGCAACAAGGAGGAGGGCAACAAGGAGGAGGGCAACAATGAGGAGGGCAACAATGAGGAGGGCAACAATGAGGAGGGCAACAATGAGGAGGGCAAAAGGAGGAGGGCAACAATGAGGAGGGCAAAAGGAGGAGGGCAACAATGAGGAAGGCAACAAGGAGGAGGGCAACAAGGAGGAGGGCAACAATGAGGAGGGCAACAATGAGGAGGGCAACAATGAGGAGGGCAAAAGGAGGAGGGCAACAATGAGGAGGGCAAAAGGAGGAGGGCAACAATGAGGAAGGCAACAAGGAGGAGGGCAACAAGAAGGAGGGCAACGAGGAGGAGGGCAACAAGGAGGAGGGCAACAAGGAGGAGGGCAACAAGAAGGAGGGCAACAAGGAGGAGGGCAACAATGAAGAGGGCAACAAGGAGGAGGGCAACAAGGAGGAGGGCAACAATGAGGAGGGCAACAATGAGGAGGGCAAAAGGAGGGGGGCAACAATGAGGAGGGCAAAAGGAGGAGAGCAACAATGAGGAGAGCAAAAGGAGGAGGGCAACAATGAGGAAGGCAACAAGGAGGAGGGCAACAAGGAGGAGGGCAACAAGGAGGAGGGCATTAAGGAGGAGGGCAACAATGAAGAGGGCAACAAGAAGGAAGGCAACAATGAGGAGGGCAACAAGGAGGAGGGCAACAATGAGGAGGGCAACAATGAGGGCAACAAGGAGGGCAACAATGAGGAGGGCAACAATGAGGAGGGCAACAAGGAGGAGGGCAACAATGAGGAGGGCAACAAGGAGGAGGGCAACAATGAGGAGGGCAACAATGAGGGCAACAAGGAGGGCAACAATGAGGAGGGCAAAAGGAGGAGGGCAACAAGAAGGAAGGCAACAAGAATGAGGGCAACAATGAGGAGGGCAACAATGAGGAGGGCAACAATGAGGAGGGCAACAATGAGGAGGGCAACAAGAAGGAGGGCAACAATGAGGAAGGCAACAAGGAGGAGGGCAACAATAAGGAGGGCAACAATGAGGAAGGCAACAAGGAGGAGGGCAACAATGAGGAGGGCAACAATGAGGAGGGCAACAATGAGGAGGGCAACAATGAGGAGGGCAACAATGAGGAAGGCAACAAGGAGGAGGGCAACAAGAAGGAGGGCAACAAGGAGGAGGGCAACAAGGAGGAGGGCAACAAGAAGGAGGGCAACAATGAGGAGGGCAACAATGAGGAGGGCAACAATGAGGAGGGCAACAATGAGGAAGGCAACAAGGAGGAGGGCAACAAGAAGGAGGGCAACAAGGAGGAGAGCAACAAGGAGGAGGGCAACAAGGAGGAGGGCAACAAGAACTAGGGCAACAAGGAGGAGGGCAACAATGAGGAAGGCAACAATGAGGAAGGCAACAAGGAGGAGGGCAACAATGAGGAGGGCAACAATGAAGAGGGCAACAAGGAGGAGGGCAACAATGAGGAAGGCAACAATGAGGAGGGCAACAATGAGGAGGGCAACAATGAAGAGGGCAACAAGGAGGAGGGCAACAAGAAGGAGGGCAACAAGGAGGAGGGCAACAATGAAGAGGGCAACAAGGAGGAGGGCAACAATGAAGAGGGCAACAAGGAGGAGGGCAACAAGGAGGAGGGCAACAAGGAGGAGGGCAACAAGGAGGAGGGCAACAATGAGGAGGGCAACAAGGAGGAGGGCAACAAGGAGGAGGGCAACAAGGAGGAGAGCAACAAGGAGGAGGGCAACAAGAAGGAGGGCAACAATGAAGAGAGCAACAAGGAGGAGGGCAACAAGAAGGATGGCAACAAGGAGGAGGGCAACAAGGAGGAGGGCAACAATGAGGAGGGCAACAAGGAGGAGGGCAACAATGAGGAGGGCAACAATGAGGAGGGCAACAAGAAGGAGGGCAACAATGAGGAGGGCAACAAGTAGGAGGGCAACAATGAGGAAGGCAACAAGAAGGAGGGCAACAAGGAGGAGGGCAACAATGAGGAGGGCAACAAGGAGGAGGGCAACAATGAGGAGGGCAACAAGGAGGAGGGCAACAATGAGGAGGGCAACAAGGAGGAGGACAACAAGAAGGAGGGCAACAAGGAGGAGGATCAGAAGGATGAGAGTAAAAAATAGGAGAAGGAGAAACAGAAGAAGGAGCCGGAAGAAGAAGAATGCAGGGCTAGGAAGGGAAGGTAGGACAATTTTTACAGCAGTATCTTATTCATTCAAAGCTCTTTACCAGCTGTCTACCAATCATCATGAAGCAGTCCATGACAGGTGGGGTGACTGGGTGAAGGCCGTCTTTCTCTTGCAGTCTGTACTGAGGCCGAATCAGGGCTACTGGCCATCGTCGACATGACGTCATCCAACGTGGCACCTTTGCTGCGCGCTCTGGCGACCACGCTGGGAATTACCTACATATCTGCCGTAGACAGGTCTGTCTACCGGTAAGATCTACCAGCAAGGAGAAGTCATATTTTGTAACATTCTTCACGTTTAGTGCTTCACAAAATGGTCTTTTACACCTACACTTTGGACAAATCATCTTCCATGCAATCACTCTATACTGAAATACAGCTGATGTGCTCTTCTTCCGTCGTTCTCTCTCTCTTTTGCACCTTCAGTATTTGTCTTATTATTTCTCTTTACTCATTATCCCTCTGCCTGTCTCTTTGTGTCTTATACTGTGGGTTGGATGTAAGAATTGACCCATCGCTTCTCCTGATGCGATTCGTAAGAGGCGAATGACTAGGGAAAGCGTGATTGACCTGCTCTGCTCTTACAGTAACCAGTAGGCCATTAAAAATACCAGCACTCGATGGCGCTCAGGTCGCTCGGGTCTTGAACGACCGCGCGTTGTATAAGGAGAGCACCCCGAAGCGCTCTGTTGCATTAAGCATGAGAGGTAATGTAAAGTAGGTCAGAGCGCACCCAAGCGCTCTGTCGCATTAAGCATGAGAGGTAATGAAAGTAGGTCAGAGCGCTCCGGAGCGCTCCTACTTTCATTACCTCTCATGCTTAATGCGACAGAGCGCTTCGGAGCGCTGAATTTACACAACGCGCAGCGGAAGTACTACACGAAGCACCATTGAGCGCTCGATAGCCCGCCGCGGAGGTGCTACGAGTATACTTTCAAAGACGCTGGTTTCGGAGAATACGAGGAAATCACTATCAAAGATGTCCGAAGTGGCAGATGTGTGGACGTGTGATTGCCACCCAGACTATGCAGAAGTTTACGAGAATGTAGGCTGATTGTGTGTGTGTGTGTGTGTGTGTGTGTGTGTGTGTGTGTGTGTGTGTGTGTGTGTGTGTGTGTGTGTGTGTGAAGAATAGCTGCCCAAATTAATTGCCTGGAAGATGCGAATAAGAATTTCGAGGCACCATATTCAAAGGGAGGTAACTCTATGGCTTACATTTGCTATTAGTTTGTTAAATTACCTCCCTTGATGTAAGTATGGAGATACCTGCCTGTGCATGAAAAGAAGACGAAACTGCGATGTAGATTTTGAGCAAACTGAAAAAAGTCAACTGCGCACAATGTTTCGTAATTGCTTTCCTAAACTTCACATTGCTGTTTTAAAAAATCCAGTATGCGCTAGTGTTTTCTCTGGAGTATGCATGAATGAATTAATGATATTGTGATCGAATTTTTTTTCTTTTTTCTCGACAGCCTTGTTTCCTCATGCACTGTAACAAAGTCTTGCTAACCCTGTACGTCGGCGAGGTTGATATCGAAACAGTTGTCTATTTGAGCGGTGCGGAGCGGCGCTGAGCTGTGATGCGCAGCTGCAGCGTGATAAACGTACACTGTACATCTCAGTTTCCTCAAGGAGCGACCAGTCCGCTGTTGCTGGTTTGCTCAGTTGGTTGAGGAGCTTCCACATCGACATCCCGCCACGGCCGCCATCTTTGTTAGCGCTCGGTCAAGTAGGGTCGTTCAACAGTGACTATTTAGCTTTCCCGATCGCTACCTTGAACGAACCACAACTCTACTGATTTTCGTGATCAATGGTCTTACAGACCTTACACATCTCATAGGACGTAAAACTCATTCCAACCATTACCTGCCTTTATTTTGTCTTTCTCTGTGTGTCGACATGTCTGTGTGCCTGTCTGAGTGTCTGTCTGTGTGTCTGTCTGTCTGTCTGTGTGTCTGTCTGAGTGTCTATCTGTCTGTGTGTCTGTCTGTGTGTCTGTCTGAGTGTCTATCTGTCTGTGTGTCTGTCTGTGTGTCTGTCTGAGTGTCTATCTGTCTGTGTGTCTGTCTGTGTGTCTGTCTGAGTGTCTATCTGTCTGTGTGTCTGTCTGAGTGTCTGTCTGTGTGTCTGTCTGTCTGTCTGTCTATCTGTGTGTCTGTGTGTATCTGTCTGTGTGTCTGTCTGTGTGTCTGTCTTTGTGTCTATCTGTCTGTGTGTCTGTCTGTGTGTCTGTCTGTGTGTCTATCTGTCTGTGTTTCTGTCTGTGTGTCTGTCTGTGTATCTGTCTGTGTGTCGACATGTCTGTGTGTCTGTCTGTGTGTCTGTCTGTGTGTCTGTCTGAGTGTCTATCTGTCTGTGTGTCTGTCTGAGTGTCTGTCTGTGTGTCTGTCTGTCTGTCTGTCTATCTGTGTGTCTGTGTGTGTATCTGTCTGTCTCAATAACAAACAAACAAACAAACAAACAAACAAACAACAGAGAGAGAGAGAGAGAGAGATTTCCTTTTATCTTCTATACCTAATATTTCATCCATCAGCCTTTTCATGAACCATTGTCAAAGCAGTACTAAGTATCGATTATTTTGTTTCAAAGTTTCATAAACAAGTGCGAAGATTTCTCTTAGATATTTTCAACATCTTTTAAAGGCATGTCTTTCCGTTCCGTAGCAGCAAGATGTCTTCAGAGGGTGTTGTACAATACAATGAGTGCTGGATCAAACGGAAAGGTGGCTGGTATTGGACATCAAGTTTTGTTTTGAGCTAGGCAAGCGCTTTTCCAACGCGTAGTTAGACATAGTCCAGTTTTTAGAAAGCCCCGTGTAAATCATCACAGATCTATTTCATCTTGAATCGTTTTGTCCCTTCGCAATCTTTTGAAGTGAAGTGAATTAATTGTACGTTGGATGCTAATTGGCTGGGAGGCATTTCTCTCACTAAGGCCAACAGAAAAAAAAGTTGTGATCAAGGTAACGTAGTAAAAAAAAACTGGTCGATAGGGCGGCTTGAATTTAAAAAAGATTAATAGAAGAGGCCAGATTGAACATAAATAACAATTTCCCCTTCGCAGAAAACAGTGCATATTTAACTTAATCAATGGATTCCCGAGTGGCCATGGGGTAAGGAAGATGGGACAGCACACAATTTGTTGATGACCGTCGTTTTCTGCATTTTAATCTTTTTTTATTCTCCCCCCCCCCACCCCCACCCCCACCCCCACCCCACCCCACCCCACCCCCACCCCACCCCCGATCAAAAAAACAAGTTTGGCGTCGGTCGCGTCATCGTAACCACAACCTTTTGGGGAGGTGGGAGTGGGAGTGGGAGTGGGTGGGGGGTGGGGAGTGGGGGGTTTGGGGTCTAACCGTTTCCGACCGGCCCACGAGTATAGTTGATGTCCCAGCGCAAGGGTGTTATTCCATGAACAGTGTAGTCTTTCCCCGTTTCGTCGAACGTCGCATGTAGTCACGTCTTCCAGTCGTGGGTGTCTGGTGCAGGATTTCTTCATAGAAAACTGACATTTCATAGACACAAGTCACTCCGGGTCATGTGGAATGGGAGGGGGGGGGGGGACTCAAATAGAGTCCCCAGGTTGTGCTGCATACAGTGCATGACTTTGTTTGGGTCGGAAAAGGACCAAGGTATTCGAAAAAGTATCGCACTGAGCTTTCCATTTCGGTAGCCTTGATGTGTGTTGCCGAGATCGTGAGAATCCTGTAATGACAATGCTGTTGCTGGAGGTCGAATTGTCTGGTGAGGCTTGCTGTTGCACACAAAAAATCCATCAATGATCTAGGAAATGGCAACTTTGCCAACGTTTCAGATGATTGTGCTCTATATATTTTTCACCTCAACATCCTCACACAGGAAACTGATGGTGTTGTTCTAGGTTTTGGTCGCTCATTTGAATAACAGCACATCTGGGATGGTACACGTACCTGAGCTTCTTATTGTCTATCTAGACAACTGCCTGACAACCTTGCTGCCTGACTTATCTGACTGTCTGTCTTCCTGTCTGGCCTGACTGTGCTGTCTTAACGACTGTCCGAGTCTAAGATCTGGCTGTGTTAATGGTGAGATGCATGCTGCAGGTACGGCGCGGGAGAGGCGGGGGCCACTGTGGCGGTGGAGCCCATGGCGGTGGAGATGCTGCGCGTGGTGGCCGACATCGTGCTAAGGGAGGCGCTCAACAACGTGGCCATCATCTACGACGACACCTTTGGTAGGCATGGCTGTCCCACTCGTCTGAAACTTTCTTGTTCTGGAATCTTTTTCTCGGGGTGCGTTCAGGCTTCTACTCCGCAGTCACTGCGAAGGCGCAGCGTAGATGCCGTTCAACTACAGTCGGCTTTAAACGACTAGACTGCGAAGCCTGAATGATGTTGTAGCTGAAAGGTAGTTCTGCGCAGGCCTTCGCAGAGAGTCTTGAGCGCGCCCCTGGCTCTCACTGTTTTATTGGAAGTGGTCGTTTGCATTGCTGCCGGAGATCGTGTGAGCCTTTGTCGCTGGGCGGCGCTCCAGATCGATGGCGTTTTCCCCCTCGCGTCGGGCAAACGTGTGCGATTTTTAAAAACGAGATTTTACTTAATATGCATTGTCAATGACCCATGGCACTGAAATGAGTAGATTCCGTTTTCGTAAACGCTTCTGTAACGCTTGTGGAGTGCACAAAAACAAGGAGAAATACAAATACTAGCTTTTGAGCAAAGCCTAAAAGTAAAACGCAGTTTTTCTGACAAACCCAAGATACATTAACCAAACTCCGTCACTCCACATGCTGCAAGCTGAAGCAGTGAGGCACGGTTAGAAATAAGTAAGGTCTAAATGCACAACGCATTTGAGAGAAAACTATTGCTATTAGGAAATGCTCTGAGCAGGAATAATGCCATGGAACGCTGTGAGGACAGCGCAACAGTATGTGTTCACTGATGCC